>CACRXP010001046.1:33497-99847 GCA_902702965.1 Spirometra erinaceieuropaei | reverse complement strand
ACATTGGATTCGCTACCTGCCATCAGAAAAACACGCGTGAATGTAAAATGCAAGATAGCTTAAAATAGCGTTCAGTGCTTAGATTTATGGATTACGAAGATGGATCAATAGCTACTTGGCAAATCCACTAACGACCTCAAGGAGCCGACCTAAAATTATCGTTTAGTAGACCTATTAGACAGTTGGCATCGCACAGTATTTCAACGGTTTCGTTGGCATACAGAGAAAGACATATGAAATACTGCGCAAATCCGTTTAGAAAAGAAGTGCGCACATAATTCCCACACATGCCGCATGCGATGCCATGCTGACGGCGTAGTTTCATTACCAACTTTGCTCGCACGATGTTCTTCTAGTTCAAAGGTGATGAGACGTTATGGTTTAGAATGTGCTCTCCGTAAATGCCTTTAAATTTCTTTGAAGCAGCTCTCGCACTGAAGACCACGCTTGGGGTCGGTTTTAGCATTTTTTGACTTGGCTATTCTGTGCTGACTTCAGGCGTTCATCAGAGGAAACCGACCAGGGTTAGACAATTTTATTATCATCGATACGCGAATTCATTGGGGACAAATGCGCACTCAGTTAGGTACACTGAGTGACCGATCTCATGCAATCGTGGCTGAAATTCCGAAATTCATTTTCAAGTTGGGAAGGGTTACGTAGGTTTTGTTTTAGTACTCATTGTCATGCGGCATTTTCCTAAACTATTTGACGGATTAAATAAATATCAGCGTATCAGCTTCGGCAAATTAACGTGTATTTTACACTACTCGCAACAATTTGGCGCGCTCTCAAGTATAAACTCCAGTTTGGTCCGGTACGAACGCCTAGCTTTCGTATCTAACAGCCGAACGCCTCATCCGAATTAAACAATATTTCCAATTTTGAGCGCACGTCTACAGGTCTATTGCTATTGATTGAGTGTACATAGGACTCGTGCAGAAAATCGATGACTAATAGGATCCTTCTGGCCAAGCTTTTCTCACACCAGCATTTAATGGTATTCGGCTTGCTTGATTCTGCCTATGAAAATTCCGATTTTCTCAGGATTAATGTAAGCCACTAACGATAATACAACTCCATATATTTACATTACGTAGTTTTTATATCTGGAGCCAAAAGACATAAATAATATAGATGCACTTTACTGACTCTTTTAGCACTCATGTATTCAGATGCAGATGGTGAATTTCCAGTGCTACTGCCGACAATAAGGAGTGCCGCTTTAGTTTTTTTGTCAATACGTTTATATAGAATGCAAAGTACATCTCGTGAGCGAATTATGCCTACGTGAAAGCTACTTGTCTTCAAATAAGTGAAGCACAAATAGGAACTAATACAATCAGGAAGTGATTTCTTTATCCGGTTCGAAAACGTCTGCATAGCTAAGCACGTGCGGTGAAATCGTCATTTCACTCATAGTTATCATATTTTGGCAAACGTTTGCCAACTAAAATGCATACTCCCACATGAAGGGCGAGTCAGCGTTGTGAAATAAGGAGCATTATTCGAACACGTTGCTCAAACAAGCGCGCTGATGGCGTACTTTGCATGTTCGCGCTCTGGTACGACGGCAAATTAAGTGGTGCATTAATTTAACGTCACAATCTTCGAACTTACCAGTTATACCGCATTTTAGAAGTGCCAGACTGCACCTCCATCTGGTTCTATCGACTGGCATCAGGCGGCTGGTTGTTTTTCAGAGAAAGGCAACTCTTTCACTGACTACTGTTGCAGGCCAATTTTAACCCCGACGATGACCACAGCAAAAAATCGTGGTTTGTTTATCTGCACATCCGTCATAGTCATCCTGTCCGCCGCTCTGATGTTTTACTACTACTGCTCCAACGCACTTGTATCGCTCCTAAGCATCCCCCACTTAATAATTACTGGAAATATGTCCTTTTATTTACAACGACCGGTGGAACATTCTGCAGGCAGTACAGCCAATACTGACATCTCATTTTTCCCTCTGCAATCACTGGCAAATTCTGAATTAAGCGAAGTAAACGACAAAGTGCTCAGGCAGACGTCTCCATCGGAGCTGGCCAAGGAAAGCGAAAAGGTGGCAATTATTGTGCCCTACAGGAATGGAAAGGAACATCTGTTCCAGTTTCTAACTCGTATGCTGCCATTTCTCAGTAAACAGAGGAAGCAATATGTCCTAATTGTCACAGAGCAGGCCGGAAATCAATCATTCAATCGGGCCAAGCTCTTCAATGTCGCTGTTAAGGAGATAAGAAAAAGCGCTCCCGATGACAGATTGCATGGAATAAACTGTTTCATCCTTCACGATGTCGACAAGGTACCAACATCGCCTTCCACTGTTTACGAGTGTGGCAAAAATGTAAGACAACTGACAACCGCATTCCGTTCCGAGAGTGAAACAAAGTGGTAAGAAACTTGAAATCAGTTTGGTTTCTTCAGCATGTTGGCGTTATCGTAACTTCTTATGGTTATTTATTCAATAAACAAACAATTATTTACTCGAAAAATCGTCCATGTGAAGGACGAGAACTGAATTTCCTTCAAAAGATTTCTGAAGTGTTAGTCCGAGAATAAATTTACATGAAGATACGAGAAGGAGAGATAGTACAACTGACAGTTCACCAGCGGGAAAGGCCGTTGCACTCTCTAAGAAGCAATAACCACTTTTCTACTTATTTTTTGAATTTTTGAGCGTCATCGTTTTCCAAGACCATCGGTAATTGTCAATGTATTTTGTTTGTTCGTTTAAAACGTAATTACGAAATGTTCATTTTAAGAACATTTAAGGGCTTAATAGCAGCTACTTTAGCGCAGGCAAAAAGGTCGTTATATGCATGCTATGCCATTCTCGGGAAACGGTTACGACACCTTGTTGAAGTTAAGTTGCTTAAAATACGACCACTGATGGAAAATTATCTGCGAAAAAATAATTTTTAGTCTTATATTCGCAAATTCAGGCCAAACGATGGCAGGAGCACGTAGTGACTGTCAATGATGTTTTTATATTAACATCTTTTTTTACATACCTATACAAACGCATGCTTCATTTTCGGGTTATACACGGGGTTTTGTTACGGCCGGCACAGCCTTGTCACGGAACATGGCTCATGATTAATTAAGCACCAAATATGGTGAAGATGATGAGTTAACTGTCCGCCGTCATGCAAGCTGGTGCTTCAGACTCAAAACAAAAATCTCCTATACATGCGCCTCAAGTTTGAATGACATAAATCATCTCCTTTTCACTAACGGGACGTATATTGCTTTGTTTAACTGAACCGGAATCCCAATATTGTAAATGAGACAGCACGCATGTCTTTTTGCAAGATAAGACCAAGTTTGTCATTGGTGTTCCATCGAGGTCGAACTCAACGAACGAAAATAACGCAGCACGCCCTCATGCAAATGGCGGATTATTTCTCAAATGTCCTACCTGCGCCTTGTTTATTGATGAGGTGTAACTTGGTGATTGAGTAGTTGTTAACGGCTCGTTTTTTATATACTTTGATTTAAAATTCTTACATTGGTTGAGCCTTTTCACTGATCCGTCTAGAATGGTATTATGTACCTTAAAGTTGCGGATGTTATGAGGCAATATCTCCGATTTTACTTCATTACTGTATAGATCTACATGTTAACATTTATAAAAGAAGTGATGACCTAGGTTTTCTAGAAACAAGGGTGTGACTCTGGGCTTATGACAAATGAAGTGCGCGGAGTGAACGTCAACATAATTAGCTTTGGTTAATATTTGTCACCCATCTAAATCCTTTCATGAATTGAATCCCTTCAAATATCTGATATAGTCTATGACCTATATATGAAACGGCGTTGAAGTTCTGCAACTGAAATCCTCCGTGGTTGCTGAAAAGTAGTAAGGAACACAGTACGGGCAAAAACTGGCATTGTTCACATTACGATAAAAAAGACAAACTACTCAATACTTAGGAATCGCTTGATTGAAATGTCCGATTTCCGTCACGGTTGTCCATTAACAAGAGTACAAGTCCTACCTTGACGTGGGCGAAGCTCATTTTACCATCATTGACTGTCTTCGGTCCTGTTGAAGCAGAGGGAAATTTAGGCGGAAATTTGATAATTCAGCAAACGTGTAGACGGTAACTGCCTATGTCTTAAAATATTTGTTGAAATGTGGCTTTATTAGACACAGCTAAAGTTAATAGTGACACCTGCTGGAATTCAGTCAAATGATTGCAATTTTCTCCTTACATTAGGCAGGGTGCGTTTTTTAAAATCTAGGGGTAGTTCTCGCCTTGTCCGAAGTCTTTGTTTAACTGCATCATTATAGGAGACTGCATATTATGTTGGTCTCTATTTCTTTCAAAGCCGTCACTTTTCTTGGCGCAGTTCACGCACCGTAATGTGAGCATGATGGAAATTAATTGCGAGAAAGTACGGCGAGAGCATGAAATAATTCAATTCGTAGTTTTCGACGCCAGTACGAACGATAGACCTAAAGAAAACATTTGCAGGTTTTGAGTCGCAATGATACTCCCAGTTGAATCATATTGTATCGGATTGCCTTTTGCGCAAAAAATATTGCTTCACTTACAGGCTGTACAGTGGATTTCTGGGAGCCGTTACAGCCTTTTCTTGGGACCATCTTGAGAAGATTAATGGAGCTTCAAACATTTTCTATGGCTGGGGTGGTGAGGATGATGAATTATTCATCCGGCTGCGATTAAACAATATTTCTGTTGATCGACCTTCCAGAATTGATGGAATATTTGAAGAATTCGATCCTAGCCATCCGCGCGACATGAACGCGGACAGAATAGTCCTTATTGCTGAGAAGAATGTGACCTCCCGCTGGAGAAGCGATGGAATAAAGCAAACACGTTACCAACTTCTCAGCAGAATCGACTATGACCTATTTGTCTGGATTCTCGTGTCTATTTGATTCACAAATATTTTCTCGCACAAGCCTTTTGCTAAATCCGTATTCCTTTCTACTGCGGTGGTTCGATTAATTTATAGTCAACGTAGGCCTCTCAGGAAAAGTAAAGCATAAAAACGTTTATCTTAATTGTACAATTCCATGTGCAGAGAATTGATATATAAATAAACGATATATTAATAAAGACTTCATTTTCAACTGTTCGCAAATTACATGATTAGTACAGGCTTTTTAATTAAAACACGAAAAGGGTAGTCCTAATCCTTTAACCGTTCTAGACCGCATTACCGAGGTCCACAAATAGGCGCATTAAACCCCCATCAGGTTTTCTCCGAACATGCGCCTTTAAGGGCAAATCGGGCGTGAGGGTCCAAGGTTGCCCCGTTTAGGTAAACATAGCCCCCACTTGTTCGCCTAAAATATATTGGCATAATTCCATTTCCTCTTTTGGATACTGAGATCTGGTTTAATATACTTGTTCTCTATATATATACTCAAGTTTTTAGGACGTGATGAGAGTAATGACATATTTTAGCTTTTATGACAAATAACAAATGTAATGCCGCCTCCTCAAATAACAAAGCACATCAATTGGCCTCCCTGTGCCCGCAAACGTATTGGTCCAAACGTTTTTATGTAAGGAAGACGAATGGCCGAGCATTTGTACGAGCGCAGCATGGCTGAAATTGACTGATGTTTGGTTCCCAGTCGTGCGAGCACCCATATCCAGTTAATGGACTTTGCTTTCTGGGCAAGGTTACCGCTGTTGACTCAACACATTAAAAACCACTTTTCATTTGATGGAGGCATGCAATGGTGATTTATAGCTCACCTGTACCGATTTGAGGAGTGCGTTTAGTAACATTTCGCCATGTGAGAACCTTTTCGCAGTTAAAGCGAATTCTCGCACGACGAGGTAAAAGATAAACAAATACATTCCATTAAGAAAAGGTGAACGTCGTTTTCGGAGCCTATTGTGAGTACCGACGTCATTTTCATACAACTAAACTCTCTGAAATGATATTTTGACATGATCAAATTGCCTCCTAGAACAGATTCCTTGCATTACTGAAGAAAGCACACGGCCCTCAAGACTTGATCAATATCATAATCAAATGTAATCGATCTGTTTTTATTCCTGAGGAAACTTTGATCCTCTCGAATTTACACAGGTATTTGAGTCGTCTGCCGACCGTTTGCTCAGTTTCTCAATCACTTTCCGCAACCAGCGGTGGCGGAGTCATTTCTTACGCCGTATTTGTCTGTTCACTCATTTAATTCTGCAAAAATGCCAAAAAGCTTCTCCCCAGGACCTACATTAGGTTGGCGAATGAATGACCAATTCAACACGGTAGGTGTATAACCTACTAAACAACACTGGAGCTGAACTGAAACGTCAGGTCTGGTCGCTTACTGGAAGGTTTCGATTCTGGGCGTTTCATACTGGCCACGTCTTAGTCTGTGGGCTCAACTTACAGGTAGCCTCGTCACTTACGGCACTGATTGTTCACTGCCATGTCTATTATTGAATATGCTCTTTATCTATTACTGAGACTACGGTAATCCGTCAGTTCAAAAAAACACTAATACCAGACGACTGGAGTGCGGATGCCGACGTTCATCATCAATTTTGGAAGTCAAATCATGAGAAAGTACGAACCTAGGCAAGGTGATTTTCACAAGCAAAGGAAGTTGATAACTGACGATCTAATGGGCGTATATGATAGTCGAGGTTCAGTTGGTGGGCTAACTCGTGAAATGTCAACCAAAATTTCGAAATGCGTTTTCGTTTCGAAAAGGTTAATCAAGTAGGTTTGTAAAACTAGTCAGCCTGCAACATAATTTTGTGATATTTCAGTTATCTCAGGATGCCGGCTGCATGCAAAAACCATCCTCTGCAATACATGACTACATACGTAGCATGACTTTTTTTCATTGATTTCCGGTGCCCCTAAATGTGCAATTATAGTTCATGCGAAAATACTGTATTTTGCTTAGTCGGTAGAAAATTACGACTTCTTGTCATTCTTTACTCTAAGGAAGGATTGTAAAAATGTTTCTAATTATGGGACTTTTACAAACCGTGAAATGGCTGTTCATAAAGCGTCATATCTCTGCATTCATCAATGTGGCTTTTACAGTTAACAACATGGATCAAAAGAAGAAGCGATCGCTGGAACAAGGACTTTATTCCCCTGACATTTCGGATTCTCACTTGCATCCATCATCAGAGACAGTGACAGAAAAGGGTGACTCGTGCATAGGAAGTTGCAGTATTTATAGGACGCAGTCGCTATGCTACCGCATATTTATAGCAATTAACCGCGATCCCCTTCATCAAGGATTGTTGCCCGCTGGTGTGCTAATGGCTTGATGGTCGGCATTCAAGCTGTTAATTGGATACATGTCATCACCCGTGTTGGATGCTGGTGTGATGATTGCTCGGTCATCTGGCTCACCGGCTTGCGCGCTCCCCGAGTGGTCAATTTCTTTGGCCAGCCTATGCCTCGGCACGAAATAGGGTGTGGGAATGTCGTTGCACTTGTTGATAGACTGAGGCCCCGTGAACCATGACTCAAGCAGCTCGCGGCTCACGCGATTATCCCCTCTTGCGAGAATTTCGGCCTCATCGAACTGGAATGTGTGACCGGGTCTCGTGGAATGGCCCACGATCTGACAGTTGGCGTCATTTCTCCGTACCGCTGCCTCGTGTTTGGTAGTTCGCGTTCGGAGCATTCTTCCAGTTTCTCCGACGTAGTTGCTTTGTCCGCAACTGCACCAGATCCGGTAAACGACTCCAGATGTTTCTTGCCGTGGCAGTGGGTCTTTTGGTCTCATCACTTTACGCCTCATGGTGGCCTGCGGTCTGTGCGCAATTCCAACCCCAAATGGTTCAAGAAGGCGGCTAACGGCCTCGGAGACGTTCTTGATGTACGAGATCGCTCGCCAGAATTTGAGGTCCGCACGGTTTTGTCGCTCGTCTTGTTGGCGCACACACCGGTTGACAAAGTTGCGCGTGTAACCATTTTCTCTGAAAACCCGTCGAAGTTATTGGGATTCGGCAACCTTGTCTTCCGGTTCATTGCAGTGCGTCTCAACACGCCGATATAGCGTTCTTACGCAATTGCATTTGTGGCTGATTGGGTGGTTACTGTTGAAGTTCAGTATTTGCGTCGTGTTCGTCGCTCTTCTGAACACCTTGGTCTTTAGACCACCACAATCTTTGCGACAGACGAGGACATCAAGGAGTGCCAGCTGGTTATTTTCTTCCTCCTTCATCGTAAATTATATGTCCGTGAAGACGCTGTGCAGACGTTCTTTGAACGTTAGCACCTGATCCCGTTCGATGACGACGAAGGTATCGTCCACATACCGAGCCCAGAATTTCGGTCTGTGGTGTTGGAAGGCTGTAGGACCGCCTCGGCGATGAATCCCGAAATCGGCGAGCCCATTGGTGTTCCCTTCAATTGCTCGTAGATTTTTCCGTCAAACGTGAAGTACGTTTTGATACAGAACTTTAGGAGCTGAATAACTTGGGCGTGCCCGAGACGATTCTCCGTTTCATTGTATTTGCTTCGTAGGAGTAGCTCGACGGTCTTGATTGCTAGATCCTGGGGGATAGAAGTAAAGAGGGACGTGACATCAAAAGATACCATGACCTCATTTGGCAAGAGACTTACTACTTTAATCTGCTTCAGGAATTGTGCTGACGAACAGACGGTGGTGTCCGAATCAGTGGTCAGAAATGTGGGGCGCCCAAACAGCCATCTCGCCAGTCCATACGTTGGAGTGTCTTTGATTATGCCTCTGATGATGGATTCAAGTGAGAAGCCGAAACGTTAGGCGAATAATGCCCTTGTTCCAGCGATCGCCTCTTATTCTGATCAACTAGTTCCTGGGACTCGCATCTTCGCTTGTATCGGCAAAATGGATCAAATCCACTGCTTAATTTTATGAACCCTATATGGTCTCCCTTTATGACCCTAGAGAAATCTGTGGTTTTCCGTATGCGGAAAATATACGGCTTGTAGTTCGGAAACTCTGAAATCAAGTGTGACGGTAAAACGGGTTCAAAATTATTCGGAAATTCAAAAACCTTTTTAAAATCGAATTATGACCGCATTCGAGTATATACTTAGAAGAAGACGTAATATTCTACCGAATGAGCAAAATAAGGAATATGTTTATGCCAGTTTTCTATTAAGTATAAATGGACATGTAAGGGCATCGAAAATCAACTAGAGAAATTTATGCTTCCTAAATAGTCATTTTTAATAGAGCGTATTGCTGCATGCAGCCGAAAGGAAATTCATTCAATAGCCGCCATCCTGAGGTAACTGAAATATTATAGAATTATTTTACAGGCTTACTAGTTTTAAAACCCTACTTAATTAATCTTTTCGAAACGAAAACGCATTTCGGAATTTCGGTTGACATTTCATGAGTTAACCCATCTACTCTATTTCATGAGATCGTAAACGCTCCGTCGGCATATGTGAAATTCTGTGCAAGAGATACGGCTTCAAAAAGATAACAACTTTGTCAAAGCAAGCCGAACCAGTTTTCAAGGCACGGTGACTTTGCCTTGAGTGAGCCATATGATTATAAATAGCTGATGAATGTCTGTTTGGGGTCGCGCCTTCGTGAAAGTACGTTGTGCACAATTTGCTGTCTACCAAATGATAAAAAAGCCTTTGCCAACTATGCGGCGATGACAACGTGATTTGCTCTTTCGCAAATGAAAAGCACTATAGCTTTGCATGCTCGTCCGACAAGGTACTGTAGTGAGGTATAAGGTTTCCAGCTTAGTGTCTTCTTTCCAGATGTAGGACATCTTTAATAGAGGCATTATTCGAAAGAACTTCGTCAGAGCTCGCTCCATAATACCTCACCTAGCTTGGGTGGTTACAGCGGTATCTTTCGGCCTAAAATACTCACTTTCTTCTTTTCTAAATAGGACCCGTTGGGTTAACGCATTTTACGCTTGTCAGTATATGACTGAAAAACGTACTGACGCATTCACTTACCAGAGGCTCTCAAGCAGTTGCAAGATCTCATATTTGTTACCGATTTTTATGCAAACTACGACAATACTCCTATAACGACAGCTCTGATTAACTTCTTTGGGAATTTTCGCAACTCTTAAATAGGTGTTGAGGGCACTAAGTGGGTACGTACCTTTCAACACCAAGCTTGTGGAGGCGGAAGTAATGGCCAGGTTTATCGGCGAATGCATTGAGAGAAACGCATATCCAAACCACTACTGGAGGGCGCTGAAGCGTAGCCGTACAATCCTTACCACATGAGCATCAGCTAGCGGTGAAGAGACGAGGGCATCATCCCAGGTGGCCATGCACACACTGGACACAGGGCACGAATTTGCATGGGAAAAAACTCGCATTGTTGGCGCCTGCCCAATAAGGAAGGGCTGCAAATTCTTGGAGACAATGCACTCAAACGAGGCATGCATCAACCGGCATATCAGTCTAGATGTCACACACACAAAACCGTTTTGGACAGATTCAAACTGACCCAACCAATCCCGAAAAGATGACTCTAACCAATCATAGACTTCTTTGTCATACTCGGTTTAGACGTTGTCTGAAGACGAACTGGGGAACCGCTCTTGAACATTTACACCATAAAGTTTAATGTTTCTCAAAGAATTTCGTATTCCTAAATATATATATATATATATATATATATATATGAGAAAGTGAAGGCTCTTCGGAATATTGAGTTGTACTCGTAAATCAATGACCCGCATCAATGACCAGCCACCCGCATTTCCACTGACTCGCAATCCCCACCCCCCCTCCCCCCCCACGTTTTCACCGCCTCCAACACTGAGAGCCCTAACGGTTCTTCCTTCCCTTCCCCTGCCCCACGGCGTGCCACAACTAGGTGCCCACCCATCAGCTGTCTGTTTGTCGTTGTCTGTCCTGTCGCGCCAGCCGACCTAGTCTGCCGACTTCACTTTCCCTCTGTTCATTTCGTCTGACGACGGGTCGGTGTCACCGACTTGAAAAGTTACGAGTACAACTCAATATTCCGAAGAGCCTTCACTTTCTCATTATATCACCTCGGAATACACACCACATCAGTTATTCATATATATATATATATATATATCAGCGAGGAGGGACGACAGAGAATGCGGGTAGATTGATCCAGCACTGATTCGGGCTTATTCTTCCTACCAGATGGGTCATAAGCAATTCATCGAACCGAAGTTCATCAGTGCCTCGCCACCTGCTGCTATTATGACTTGGCCGACTTCGGCCTGGTAATTGGTTGCCTGTTCGTGACCTTTGCCACACATACGGAGCTTGTTTGCTTTGTGAAGCCAATAGATCGGTGTGCGCCCATTCCTGATTGATATATATATATATATATCAATATATAATGGTTGGGGAGCGTTGACCGATCGTTCATACGGAACTCACTCGTTCCGCTGTGCCTTATGGACTGGGTATGGCTGGCTGACGACGGCTAATAAGCCAGAAATGGCCATTCCAGTCTCCCTTGTCTTTTTTCGGTAAGACCATTCTGCCTATATAAATATATATTTATAAGAAAAAGATCAGTAGGACAGATAAAACATTGAAGTGTGAGGAATTGATCGCAAAGTCATGGGTTTCTGAGTGAGAGGGGAGTGGAGGGTGGATCAGTAAAAATCCGGGCGGCTTTATTAGCGGTTGCTGTTACGGAATTATGGCAGGTCTAAGTCAGTTGAGAATGTAGACCTTCGTAATCGGCATCCAGGTAAACAGGGTGGTTTATACTACCCGCAATGGAGTACCAAGCCTTGAGAAATTCCCTCGCTCGCTTTTTGTTAGTCATGACGACGACGAACTCCGTGTACTCCCAATTGAATCGGTGGTCGCACTCGATTGCACGGGCAAAGACGAGGGACGGGGGTCTCGCCGATGCATAGCTAGATTGCGTTCGTTAATCCTCGTGTTTATGCGTCGGTCGGTATGACCAACATACACGCAGGAACAATTTGAGCACGAAATGCGATAAATTACATCTGTTTGTTGCTTTTTTATGGATGTGATCATTGAATCTAAATAGTGCTATGCGTATTGAGGATGCCGGTTAGTGGGCAACGTGAATATCAACGTGATTTATCTGCCGAATGATTATTCCTGTGATTCCTCGCATATATGGTAGGGGGTAGGATTTTCATTCAACAATACCTCCTTTTGGGGTGTGGTCTTGCGAATGGGCCTGGTGCCTGAGGCAGTTCTTTAAAAAACTAATCGTATGTCCGTTAGGTCCCGCACCCACGCTCACTTCGCTCACTCATAAATGCACCATGACTTCGTGGCAAATTGAATGGCGCCGACGACATTCCAACCTTTCCCACAAAGGTATTTACCAACCGTGAATTTCCGCCCCCTACCTACCAGCGCCTCCTGCGGCGCTTTCTTGGCATGATAAACGGCTATCACCGCCACCTCCTGAACTATGTCATCACCATCCTCCCACTGACCAGCCTTCTCATGTGTTTCAAGCATACCTTCTAAATTGGGGTATTGATATCCCGCGTTTCCTTTCAGCCAGGCCCTTTGCGGGGATTCTAGGTTTCCTTCAATCTCGCGGCAGATTTGAAATACACTATGTTGTCTTTTGCGTTTCATCCGCAGCCATTTTCCACACAAACGATTTTCTGCATCGGATTATTTTACGCCCGACGTTCACATTGGGACCAAGGCAGCGTACGTGACCCCTGTCTTGAATTTCGCTGTCCTCCTAGCTCAGCATTTTCTTTCATGGCCTTTAGTATTACATCTGGTAATCCATGAACAGTCGGCTAAATTCACTGAACAGAACCAAACAAGTCAAAATCCCAAGAACGGACACGAGCATGCAATTTCAGACATTGAAGTGCGAGCTTTTTATCATGTGGCAAAAGGTTAACGTGCTTATATTTGCAAAAATTTAATTTTGGAAGGCCGCTTTTCACAGGCTGACCTATAAGTAGTGGTCAAAGAAGATAACGCTATTGTCACGTTCGTCAAACTCCCAGCATCGTAAAATCATTAGAAAAAGTAGTTCCTCGAGCCTTAACCAGCTCAGTAAATTAATTAAGGAAACATTTAACAAGAAGTTCCCCCAATGCAATTCGACTACCTCAGTTCGATCAGCCTCTCAATTTCTCACAGAACTCCGAGGTCGGAGGATTCGATCGGACAAAACAATGGTCTCCTTCGATGTGACGTCCTTATTTACATCCATCCCACCAAACTTGGCCCGCGAATTCTTGCGGAAGAGACTTGAAGAGGCGTACGACGAGACTCAGAATGCACTCAAAATTGAACACTTCATGAGGCTGTTTCAATTTTACCAACAAACTTTTTCACTTTTGCGGGAGAGACTTATGAACAAATCAAGGGAACCTTAATGGGCTCACCGGTCTCCGGTTTAGTAGCAGAGGTGATCCTACAGGAGGTAGAAAATACTGCCTTCATCCAACATGAACCAGTGTTTTGGCGCCGTTACGTTAACGACACGCTCGTCATCGTAAAGAAGGACAGGCTGCAACATTGCCACAGCTTGCTCAACGCAGTCTTCCCTGAGGGAAGAAGAACAGGAACAGCAGTTGCCCTTCCTGGATGTGCTTGTCAGACGAAACCTTAATGGTAAGTTTGAAACGACAGTTCATAGGAAGGCAACGAACATCACACCGCTTCTACGTTTTCACAGAAACCATCCGTTGACTCACAAACGAAGCTGTGTGAAGATGCCCTTCAAACGGATCCAAACTCATTGCAGCAAACCGGAGGACAGAACACGCGAGGCCCGTTATCTCCGCGACCAGTTTGTGCAAAATGGCTATCCGAGGGCATTCATAAGTCGCTCCCTACGCAGTCACCACCAGAGAACTCAAAAGTCAACGCCACAGACTATATAGCATTCTCTGCCATACATTAAGGGCGTATCAGAAGCGACCGAGCGCATTGCTGCGGATCTAGGCGTTGGAATTGCACACCGCCCCAAAGCCATAATGCGCAATAGGGTCACAAAAATCAAAGACCGGTTAAAGCCTGAAGAGCAGTCTGGAGTAGCGTATCGCATTCCATGTCAAAATTGTCCTCGTAAGTACACAGGATTAATTGGGCGCATGCACGGATCGCGCATACACGAACATAAGCTGGCTGTGCGAAGGGGCGACGCATTATCACAAGTGGCCGCCCACACCTACGAAATAGGTCACGAGTTTAACTTCGCAGCCACCAAAATAGTCGCCTACACCGGAAACAAAACAGGCCGAGCACTGATTAAAGCCGGGGCATCGGATGAGAACCCGGTCAATCGATTTATCGATCTAGTGCCGGCGTACAGAGCCCTGCGCAGTCACCTCCAGGTTGCGCCGTTGTTCGATGATTGGCCTACATGTCTCATAACCGTGGCTTGTCCTGTTGCTTCTACTACCTCTGGCGATGAACTCCTGTACGAGTCTGACAGCTCAGGACACTTACGCATGCACCTAGAACTCGAAATTTAGCCTTTATTCGTAAACTAGAAAATTCTACTATGCACTCTTTCGGACGAAATGTTAGTTTCACTGTCAAACTTCCCTAACTGCTGTTGCCCCAACTGACGCTGATACAGAACCTCAGTCATATTGACATTGGTGCAGGTGGCATCTTGCCGCAGACTGTATGCCCTACTGGCATGAGTTTGCAGAACTCCAAGGCTTGAACCGGGACTGGAGATTGTTTCGAAGAGGACCTTGGTCTTGCTACTTAAATCTATTAGGTAGGTTGATCGACTTATTATTACTGCGCATAATCGGTTCATGTCAGGGTTAGATGGTCGTGCGGTTAACCGTAACCCATCATATTAAGCTTGCCCTATTTTTTACTGAAACTGGGCTCTTCTTTAGGCGTTTTCTTATCCTACATGCCGTTGTGCTCGTTATTCAAGACCGGTCAAATTACCTGCATACCTAACCACCTAAAAACTCCCAGAAGTTATAACTTGACAATCAGAAATACAGTTTTGAGAAAACGCCTGTCAGGGCTCAGGAATCAATCAACTGCCAATGTAATAACCATTGGATTGTGGTCGCTAACTTCTGCGAACGCTAGCGCGCTCAATGAGCATCTTGGAAATCGTCACACAGATCGGCGTCAATTGTTGGGTCTTAAATATTGAAACTGAAAGACAGCTGCCACAGCAGGAAACTCCAGGATTCTATTCGCAATTATGGCGCAAGTCGGGGAAAACAATTATGTTGGAAAAATTAAGTGATTATTGCAGGTTTTTGGTAGAAGCAAACAGGCGAGTTCAGGTAGCAGTTCAAAAGACGTAGATGCGATGACTCGAACAAGTAATTTATTGGCTAAATCGCAGTTTGTAGCCAGGCCCCGTGTTACAGGGGGCTGGGGTTTGTTTACTGGGGCTTTTGTGTGGTGCTACATAATGACATCTGACCCATTTGGCTTCCGTTTTACGTTTGAGTTTGGGATTATGGTACCGGTTAGTGGTGTCCGATTTTGGGGCTAGTGTTAAGTCACTTTAGGCTTAGGTTTTCGGGGTAGGGTTTCAGTTTACGACTAGGTTTCGGTGTTACGGTTTGGTTTTATAGCTAGATCTATGTCTAAGGGCTACAGTTACGTATCCAATTTCGGTTAGGGTTACGGTTAAGGTTTCCGTTAGGGTTAACGGTTAACGTCTAAGGTTTATGTTGTGGTTAGGATTAAGGTTGGCATTAAGGTTAGGGTCGCCGTCCGCTTCCCCATTCCTGGATACCAACTGCCATCTAGCCAATTTATTGGCCTGACCTTTCTGATTCCCACTCGAATCCATCATCAGATACATTAGCAGGTAAAGGTGATGGTGGCACAAGGAGTGCAGTATTTATAGCACGTGGCTGCCGCGGGACCGTTTTCGCACTGTAATTAATAGTCCTCGCAATCACCGGTGGAGTCCTAATTGATGCGGCGATGGCTTGTCAGTCCGAGTCCGAGTCGTTCATTGCCGTGATTTCGTCATCCTTGCTGGATGTTCGTGTGACGATTGCTCGGCAAATTGACTCACTGTCACTGTGACAATTGCTCATCCAAGCCCTCCCCACGTGACTGATTCCCCTGCCCGGGGAAAATCTCAGGACGTAATATGGTACCGGGAGGTCATTGCGGCCAAAAGACCCGCTGCCACGGCAGGACACGTCTGGAGTCATTTACCGGATCTGGTGTAGTTGCGGACAAAACAACTATGTCAGAGAAACTGGGAGATTACTCCGTACGCAAATTGCCGAGCACGCAGCAGCAGTGAGGCGGGGAGACGCTAGCTCTCAGGTGGCGGCACACTCGACGGGACCCGGCCATATTTTCAAATTTCGAGAGGCCAAAATCTTCGCAAGGGGTGACAACCGCGTGAGCCGCGAGCTGCTCGAGTCATGTTTCGCAGGCCCGCAATCCATCAACAAGCGCAATGACCTCACGGTACCATATTCCGTACTCTGATTTTCCATGAGCAGGAGAATCAGTCACGTGGGTAGAGCGCGGGCGAACAATTATCAAGGTGACAGTGAGCCAGTTTACCGAGCAATTGTCACACCAGCATCCAGCACGGATGACGAAATCATGGCCATTATCGACTCGGACTCGGACTGACAAGCCACCATCGCATCAATTACGATCCCAAGGGTAATTGCGAGAGCTGATAATTACAGTGCGAATACGGTCCCACGCCAGCCACGTGCCATATATACTGCACTCATGGTGCCACCATCACCTTTATCTGCGAATGTCTCTGGTGATGGATTCGAGTTAGAATCAGAAACGTCAGGCCAATAAATTTCTTGTTCCATCTTCGTCTCCTGAATTGCACGTTTTGCGGATTAAGCAGCCTGAGTTATAAGGGTAAAATATCCAACCATGTCCCGAAATTCGCATCACGTCCTTCATGGCTCAATTAACCACACCAGCAAAATTAAGTAACATCCATTTTCTCTTCATCGCTCATTTCATGAATTCTGGCCGCACCGCAATTTTGAAGAGGCCGGAAATATGTGAGAATTGATTATTGCGTTAGTCATAAGCTGAGTCGCGTATCACCGTCACGTGACCCATTAACACACTTGCTATCCCTCACCACCATACTCACTGGCGTTTCGTGAGAAAACGTGCATTGAATTGAATGGCGACCACATCGGATTCTGTTAGACGTTATCGGTAATGCGTGCCCATATCAAATGCTAACATTCATTATGCGCTATCGGGTACAGTTTTTGCTTCAAGTCACTCACACTGGGATCCCTGTCGTCCCCCCTTATTGTTTTGCCACTTAAAATCCTGATTAAGTGTGTGTTTTGAGCCAGGAAGTATAGTGGCACGCCGAGGTGCGGGTCCGGCCGCGCCAGCTACCTGCGCCTTCCTCCGCCTCTGATCTACTTGACTTAGTATTGGCATCGGGGAGAGATGGAGAGAGTGCGGTGAATGTTATGCAAGTCGACTACCACTAGGAGCGAAATCACGCAAAGTGACCGTGCCCACTCTCACCCTACTAGGGAGCACAAAGCGGACATTATTGGTCCCGAGGGCCGAAATGTCGAATGACGGAGGTCCTCCTAATGACTGCGCACAGATGCAAACCTAAGGCCCAGGGGCAACTAATTTTGCCATTTGATTTCAAAATATTTTCGGCCCACGGAGCATTGGTTGACGTTGGTTCAATGATGCTGACTGTGTGGAATTCTGCAGCAGCTGCAAGTTAGACTCGTCAGCAGGCTGCGAAAGTCTACTCACATAAATTCAAGCACAAGATAGCATGCTGACCTCATCTTTCTCTGGAGCACACGGCGAACATCTTCGGAACTGGCGTTCGAAGTGTCGGGAGTATTTACTTCGAGTTAGCAACGGTTACAGTAGGTGGGCTTACTCATGAAATGTCAACCGAAATTCAGAAATGCGTTTTCGTCTCGAACATATTAGTTAAGGGGGATTGTAAAACACGTCAGCCCGCAACCTAATTCAATAATATTTCAATTACCTCAGGATGCCGGCTTTCGAATGAACTTCATTTCGGCTGCTTGTAACAATATACTCTGTCAAAATGACTACTTATGTTGCATGCATTTTTCTGATTGATTTTCGGTGCCCTTAAATGTCCAATTATATTTCATGGAAAACACGCATAAAAATATCTATTCTGTTGCCTATTCTGTAGAACTTTTGTTTTCTTCCAATGGTATATTCGAAGAAAGGTTAATGTTTGGCTTTCAAAAACAATTCCCGATTAATTTTGAAACAAGACCTGCCGCTGCACTTTCATTAAGGGTTTCCAAACTACAAGCCGTATATTTTCCGCGTACGAAAAACAAAAGATTTCTCTATGGTTATAAAAGGGGACTCTATAGGGTTCACAAGACTTAACAATGGATTTGATCTATATTATTAACTTTACAGGCCGCATTAGTAAATGCAGATAAATGACGTAACTTTCTACCGGCTGAGCATGCATGAAATATAACTGAACTTTAAGGGACATCAAAAATCAACGAGATAAATTTATGCATTGTAAGTAACCATTTTTACAGAGTGTAGTTTTTGCTTGCAGCCGGAAGAAGGTTCTTTCGGTAGCCGAATTCCTGACGTAACTGATGGTTAGCTTTACAACATTAGTTTATCAATCTTTTCTAAACGAAAATGCATTTTGGAATTTCGGCTTACATTTCATGAATTAGCCCACCTACTCTACCTTTTTAAGTATTCTCGACAAAATGACCTAAATTCCTTGAACACCGCAGAAGCCCTATTTAAATCCGGATATACGACTTACCTTTCATGCGCAGGCCTGAAAACATTGCTTTCAAATAAAACATATAACAGTGCACGAAAACGCTTCGCTTAACCACATGCGTATTTTAATTTCTTGGTATTTAAGCAAAACTCAGCCAGGTCGCTCCTTTATTTTTAACATATTTAACACAATACGAAAACAAGTATATACATTTAAGGATTTCTTAAGAAGTAATTATAATCAGAACATCTACCCTAGCACTGCTTTTCATGATCGGGTGACGTCGATACCATGATGATTAGTCGCAGTTCAAAATGCAAAAAGATGAAAAAAAGTGATTGAGTATAAGTGGATCATTAAACAGAACCACTACATCCGTGAGATGCGGTCTAGCATATCAGGGTTAAACATTACACAACATGCATTACGCATGTTTTATTGGGTTTGTCCTTTACTGACTAAAATAGCGCAATTAAAACATTAATTTTTGTTACTTACAAAACCAAGTATTAGCACACGACAGGAATACTCCAATTTTATCAAAAAAATGAATTAACAAAACAGAAATTTTATGTAATGTAACACCGACAATTGTCTTTCAGTTGTTGAACCGCAGTCTCTCTGCATTAAACACAGCATAACATGTCACTTTTATGTACAGCCAAGGATGAAGTTATGCAAAACCAGCCTTTCCGCGTTTGGCCCACTCAGTGTTTTAGCATTTATCAGATACTTACCAACTCTATTTATACTTGACAAGCGGCGCCATCGTAGTGCGAAAATGCTTGTCTTATGACTGATTCCAAATATTTTAATGCAGGCCTAGCCCAGTGTGGGGATCCAGTGTTAGCCATTTCGGTAAATTCCCTCCGCAGGCTTTCGGTCACTAAAAGGTCGGATAATGTTATTACATTTGGCGCATGTGTGGTGGATTCCCAGTAAGATGCGTCCATTGTTACAGCGAGTGACGTATCGGTGACCGTCAACTCCGTATAGATATCCTTGTACTTTGGCTGAGAACAAAAATAACACAAAATTACTTATATATCCCATATATAAAAAATGATAAATAGCAAAAACGCATTAGCCATCATGACGCTGACAGAGCATCCGGGTCGGTTTTGCTCTCTTTAACTAGGGGAGCCTACTAGGACTATAAACAGAAGATTATTAGTACGATTGATCCACTATCAATTGAACGGCGGTTAATTATTTGTTGTTTCTCGTTTTATTGTTGCGTGGTTAATATACATGTGATTAAATTTCGTCTCTGGGAGATTCATAGCTCGAAAAGCACTCCGGACGGTTTTATTTAAGGAGAATGGACGTGTTAGTCAGACATTAGATAACCTCCAGGATATTGAAATTCTTCATGGGATTCCGTAATATTCGTATATGCACATAAAATAACGTCTTGCATATATGGGACTTCATGAGTTTAGGTCGATGATCTGAAAACAATCAAAAGGATTCGGGTTTTAAGGAAGCGCGTTACTGGGGATGCTGTTAACGATCCTTCAAACCTGTTCGCTTTTTTCATTTTACCCACCAACGTGCAATGACAACACCACTTCACCAAGTGCCCGGGTGAGGCCCTTTAAAATTCCATTATAACTGTCTGCTTTGGTTGAGTAAAAAAGGACTTAAAAATAAATAAACCAGTGATTCCTTCACAATGACAACATTAAAAACAAGAAAAGCGATTTAAAGAAGAAGAAACTGACCAATTTCCAAAGCGTTATGTTCACTCTAGAATATTCTACTTCACAAGAGTATTGCACGAAACGTGCAGGCGGAACATCCCTTAAGAAGTAGCACTTTATTTGAGATTCACTTCTTTCAAATTTCACTGTGAATAAATAGTGCTCGATGTCGTCTGAAAACAATATCAGACCCGACTCAAGAATATTTGGCAACAAGCTGTCTGCGACCCTGTCAAGGAGAAGCTTGGAGTCCACCCTGGTACACGCATATATGTTTCTATCAAACAAATTACACATTAAACTGGTTTAAAACATTGATTAAGCAGGACGAGTAATGACATAGAAAGATGTGATGCTAAGTTCGTAGGGCGGTTGAATATTGTGCTTTAATAACTTTGTTCGTTAAATCCGAAACAGTTGCCGGCAAGAATTGCATAAATAATCGAACGGGTAGATTTTACGCGCTATTTAGTGATCAATTACACTTTTAATGATAATGCCACTAACGGTTAATGATAGAAGTAGGGGCGTAAAATCGACAGAAAGGACGTACATGTTGTGCAGAGAAATGGTACACCCGTCAGTGAAAATTATGAGTACGGTCAAAACAACCGCCGACATATGCATTTTACTTCGTAGGTCTAAGTGCACGTTTATAAGAAAGAAACTCTGACCAATCCGCAAGTTGCCATACATGTCACAGGGTTTGCTATATGCGCCTTAGATCTTGCAATGTTTTGATCTTAAATGTTAAAAATTTTTTCCCCCACCCATCTGCTCAATTGCATGAGTTTATTGTGGTTAATTTTCACTAATATTTCCATCAACCTGTTCTTCTATGATCCTCAAATATTTAGGTCTTACCCAGAGGTCATGCCCCTAAAAGTCACCAGCAAGGCTTGGGGCATTGATGATATTGATGAAGTTAGAATTTTTCCAAACTCGTGGTGCTTTGTTAAACTGAGACTTTAATCAAATGTTTTAAAATAATTTTGATTAAATTGCGAAACAGTCAAAGTGCCGTGCAAAACAATGTGTCGGTCTCGACAAACATTAGGAATTCTATCGTGAAATGAGCCGTGTGTTGGACGCAGTCCAATCCAAAATTCGACAGATTTCAAGATGCAGAGGGGAGAAAGGAAATGATATCCCATCAAAAATGACGAAAGTGATAGACTTAAAGCACTTGTCGTCATCTTGTACCTTTGAACAAGAGCTCACATGTTCGTGATCCGCAATGAACGGGCGGCAGACATTTTGAATCCAGGCTATCATAATTTTCAGTCAGAAGTCCTAGAGTCATTCAGATAGATTCCCACTGACAGGGGGTTCCTTTCATGTTAATGCGGTATTACGTGCGCAAAACACATCCCAATTTGTTGCCATAAATATCCACTGACCCGCTCAGACATTTGCTCTTTGTAAACCTGATTGCATTTCGGTGATTTTGAACGCAAAATAAAGCCTTATTGGTGAACTCTGTGTTTTGATCAGTGTTTGCGTGTACGGCATTCGTTGTAGTTGGGTATTAACCCCGTGACAATCAATAACTCACTATAGAGCCGTATAATGTACGTTTTACCGTCGTCATAAATAATAAATTATTCCCTGGTCGTAGATCTCAGCAGAATTGGTGCTTCATGACGTTTAAGCTAGTCCCTGTGAAAGATGTGTGCCTTGACGACCGTAACTTATTGCATTCCTTAGATTATCTATCTCATTTTCACAAGAGGGTCGTTTGTGCCATATAATAGTTAGGCAGATGACTCCACGGTATCTCGTCTGGTGGCAAAAGCGAGTCCGCTCTTTCGTCGTCCTGCGTTTGGACGTGTCCTGTTTGGCCGCAATCCTGCTATCCTTAGGCTCAAAATCAGTGAGTTATGTGTGTGCGTCATTTGGTGACACCTCGATCCATTGCCATATGTGCAAAATTGTGCACTTCTCCGTCACTTTATGTTCGTACAGTAGGTGAGCTGACTCATGAATACGCAACCGCAATTCCAAAATGCATTTTCGTTTAGGAAAGATTAGTTTAGTAGGGCTGTAAACCTAGTTA
This sequence comes from Spirometra erinaceieuropaei, assembly GCA_902702965.1. Lineage (NCBI taxonomy): Eukaryota > Metazoa > Platyhelminthes > Cestoda > Diphyllobothriidea > Diphyllobothriidae > Spirometra > Spirometra erinaceieuropaei. The sequence goes on along the minus strand of CACRXP010001046.1, from coordinate 77,424 downwards.
TCATGCAGCATAATTCTATAATATTCCAGTTACATCAGGATGTCGGCTTTCCAAAGAACGTCTTTCGACTGCATGAAGAAACTGTACATTGTAAACAATGACTACCTACGTAGCATGAAGTATTGTCATTGATTTTTGTTGCTCTTAAGAATGCAAACATATTTCATAAACAACATGCATATAATTATTCATTCCTTTGCTCAATCGGTAGGAAATAACGTCTTAGTGCACTTTTATGAACAAAGGAAGGGTAATATGTGGCTTCCAAAAATTTTTTCAATTCCCGAATAATTTTGCACCCACTCTGCCATCACACTGGCATTCAGGGTTTTCAATCTACAAGCCACGTATTTTCCGCGTACGGAAAATACGGAAAAAATCTAGCACTCCTTTCTGCAACTCCCTCTTACAAGCGGTTCCAGTTATATTACAAGACGTGAAGCCAATAAGGGTCTTGTTTCGTTGGTAGCTTTTAAGTTTTGCTAACTGCCTCTTGGAACTCGCTCGGGCGCCTCACTCAGACTCGGTTTTCTCAAGTCGATAGCGCAATTAAAGAATGTACATACATGCATACAGTTGGTCGATCAGCTAGGTTGAAATGCCCTGTTAATCACTGTTTAAACAACATATAAAAGCAAAGGATGCTAACTATTTTCTACACGACCAAATAATGCGCCTATAAATGATAAAATATAAAGCCCATCATCAGCGTGTACGCAATTACGAGGGAGGAGGTCTGTATAAACCCGGAAGATTCGGTCGCTGCAGTGTAAAAAACGAACCAACCTCTTTCTCACTCACTCAGTAAGCTTACTCCCTCCAGGCTATAACACTCGGGCGCCGTTTAGTGGCTTGGTGGTCAAGCACAGTAAATGGAGGCGAGCACTATTGACCGTAGTCTATCTCATATTGGCCTAGAAATTATGATTTTCACTGAGGCGTGTTCGACTGACGCGCATCGCATATACTAGTAGGTATTGAATACTTCAATTTCTCAAACAGCGGAACACGACTGGTTTACGAAATGGTGGGTTGTTTCCTTGGTAAAAAGCGACACCATCAGGAATTTTATTTTCACTCCCTAGCAAAGTAAACGACAGAATTTCTTGATAAAATTCCGGCCACACTGGCAAATAAATAACACCTTTCTTCGGAAGCATTTTTTATTCTTATTAAAATTTTCAGGTTGATACCGTGTTAAAGAGTCAATTTAAACGTAGTTTGCGATATCTTATGGGGTGTAGTGAGGAAGTGGGTTGCACCACGGATCCGACAACCGCAAGGCAGTGCTGAGGATTCTGAGGTCGGATGTGCTTATGTAGCTCCGCGTGAAGTAAACAAACACCAGTTACCTATAATACGGGACCGGTGGTAATAGAGGTTTTGACAGGTGGGGTCGGAGAACGCGCAGCCGACAAGATCAAGTGGTTGTATTCAGAAGAAAATGTACTGGGAGTGCGCGGTTGTACTTTGAATGGTTGAGAAATATTTGTGCTAACGCCTAATCCTAGCCCTTAACTATTACTCCTACCCCTAACCCAAACCCCAAAATTATTGTGTCCACCAGGTGGGGCTACTAAACCATATCGTACCAATTTTGAATTTATAATATTAAAAAATCGAATTTCTCTCATCGCCTTGATCCTCGATTTTAACGACATCTGTAGAACTGTGAAGGCCTCAATAAGTCTTTCCTCAAGCAATTGAGTGTCAAATCGAAATCTGTCTGAAAGGCCCCCTGCTGCGGGAACGATGAGTCGTCACCCATAATTCTGTATCTACGGCAAGCGCCCCCAGCTTACAGCCACAGGAATGGGAACTCTAATATTTTGAAAAGCGACCGTCTTCAAACTGAACCTAGAAGTCAACTTCCGTAAGCTGTGTTCGTAACAATCGACCCGGTGACCAATTCGACAAGTGATATTCTGACGAAATTTAGTGAGCGCAAGCGTTCAGAGGAGTTTGCGTGTATGTGAGTCCTCCGGTCTTGCTGCTGCTACAACTAGACATTATTCGACAATCCGACAGTTCCGCAGCATCTCCATTGCACGTTGTCCTCAAACTTCAGACGGATGATTGGTTTCCTAATTCCCGAATAATTTGGAGCCTGGTCAGCCGTTGATTTAGCGCCTAGTCATTTTTTTACTGAGTACGGTTTCTATAAATAAATATATTAAAGATAATATACCTTACTACCGATAAAGATAATAACCAAAGGCCCAGACACATGTTTTACAGCTATTCTGCTGATGCTGCATGCGTTCGGCCAAAGGAAAATCATATATGCCTTCAAAAAATGACACATTGAGTCCATAAAATTTTGCAGTGGATGCGGACAATGTTGTACATTGCCAATAGAAGCGAACAGACGAGTCCCAGGAAGCCGTCTTGAAGAAGAAGACACGTTGTACATTTCATGAGGAACAATGGTAAACCGACTGGTACGGTGTCGTATGAATGAATATTGCACCGTCTTAAAAATCTCATAATTATAAACTTTTTTTGAAACCTTATGATACTCTTTCTTCGAGTATAAGGAATGAGAATGACGTTATTCTCCAAGTTTTTTTATAAAAGATATTGAAATTTATAAGACCATCGAAAACAAGTATAAAAATGTACTCCGCCTAAGTAGTCATTTTTTACCGAGTACGGTATCTACAGGAGATGAAAAACAGTGTTTTCAAAAGCCGACAGCCTGCTGACTCCGAAGTACAAAAGGATTATGCCGGGAGAAAATCAGCATTACAACCCTACGTAAGTTATCCTTCCTGATCGAAAAGGCATTTCAGAATTTCGGCCAACATTTCATGAGATCACTCGTTGTATTTCATAAACCCGTTTTCTCGACGATGGACGTGTTTTGGGCGTTCAATCGAATCTTCAATGCCTCGGCCACAAGTCTGGCTGTCGTTTCAGCAAACGCATATATTGCACGATCGGTAGGAAGGCCCAAACGCAATAACCTCACGGTACCGTACTCAGTGCTGAGACAGTCCAGGGGCAGGAGATTCGGTCACGTGGGAAGGGCGCGGGGGTAGCTGCAATTCTGGTGACAGCGAGTCAAATGGCCGAGTAATCATCACGTCAACATCCAACATGGATGACGAACTCGCGGCCATTAACGACTCGGACATGGACAGACGAGTCATCATCACTTTGATTACGACCCCCGGCGGTGATCTCGAGAGTTGTTCATTATAGTACGCATTTTATCCCACTTTAACTAGATATTATCAATACTGCAGTCTTTATGTCTGCAGTACTTTTATCTGCGACCGTCCCTGATGATGGTTTTGCGTGAGAATGCGAAACGTAAGGCCAGTTAGCTCATCTTCTCGTTCTTCTGAAAGACTCATATAGATGAAACTCAGTCATGTTTAACACTGCTGTGGGCGTCGCAAACGGCTGTGTCGACTCCATTCGGCCTGTTTGCATTTCTTCTTTTGTCATCTCGTCTCCGAAGCTAGGCTTCCTAGAATCTCCAGCCGCCTGCCAATTCGAAGTTGACCAATCACAGCAGTGTGTTCCTGGTTCCTGGTTTTATGCAAATTTTGCAGTTTAAGCGCTGTATTTCCTTCATAGTATTTCACATGACCTTTTACGATGCATATCCTGTCGGTTTGACTCACACGAAAGTACCAGAAATGCCGAAATCCTTGCAACAATTACGAACGGAGATATAAGATGCCGAAGCATGAGCTTTTGGCCATGTGGGAATTGCTTACCATGATATATATATATATATATATATATATATCCCGTTCATCATCCCCAAAAGAAGACGAAGAAGAAAAAGAGGCGATGCCATGGACCACACTGTATTGGTGCTGACGTTTCGGAATCTTCCTCGTTTCCATCATCAGAGTAGTGGTAGGGTGTTTGTTCCTGCTAGCTCAGAGTTGTTCTGTCTCGCCGCCTGTCTCGTGTTATAGGCATGCCTGATACACGAACTCTGACCTGCTTGCTGGCGGGCGATTGGCTTAGGTCTCTCCGTGGCCGACCGCTGGGGCGCTGGTGTGACCTCTGCCCCCTGCCCGGCCGCTGTTGTCGCTGCTAGGTCCGTGTGCCCTTGGGCCCTCCCCCCATAATTTGACGGGCCGATCGGCTGCCGTTGCATGTGGGAATCGTGGTCGGCTGTTTGGGCGCGTCCAAACAGCGAAAGCTACATTCATGCAATATACATCTTATTTTGCTTGTGGATACCAACTATGTAAAACCGGACACGTTTATAGGGGATGGTTGCCTTGAGATAGCAGCAGTTGCTCCTTTAAGCTCTAGGTGTTTCGGCAGATTTTAAATGATTTATTTCTACTCAATTGTGAAAACTCCGGCGATGAGATTTAAATCCACGACATCAAGACGAAGGCTTGAGTACAGCCAACGTTCTAGCCACCTGAGCTACGAGGTGATTAAACACACGGCTCTCGGTATGGCCTCGTAGCTCAGTTGGCCAAAGAGTTAGCTGTCGTGGACTTACCGAAGCTGTTGCCATTTTTACAGGTGGGTCAATACATACTTGTCAAAACAAGTGAATCATGACTGATTTCGCTTTGGATAGCATATGTTCAAGGCTAGCCATGTAGCATTGTGTTAACCGAATTAAAAACAGTAACTTATTTAAGCCTTTGTGAAAGAATAGCTCACACTTTTCAAACATTGCAGATGCTATGTTTAAATACAGACGACATAACACTACACGTCACGATTTTTGTCGGCTGGTCTGTAAACACCATGCTCTAGTAAAAACTATAAACTTACACAAAAAGCGTGGAGTTTAGAGGGAAAGTTTAACCCCATGATATCTAACATGCCTCATATTTTCAATGGCATATAAACTGAAATGATGTTTCGATCTGTATGATTCTTCATGAGCGTATCTCGCCAAAATTTTGTCCTCCTACGAACACGCATGTACAGCTTAGCGAATTAAGCAGGTAGGAGTATAAATACTTGATGACGAATTTTATTCATTTATTTGAAATTTTGTTAACTGTTTTCAAGCGCACTTGTAGCAGGCCGTCCTGTTAACTTTTCATCACATCTACCAAATCACAAATAATGTGTTTATATTTAAGAACAGTTCGAATAACCAAGCAACTAATCGTTCCCCGTTCTTCAAAGTCGGGCAACGTTAGTTTCAGGACCACTAGGTTCGGTTTAAAATACAAAAAGACAAAGAAAAGTTATGAAATGTAAGTCGATTACTCCGATCGTCCTTATGCAGGGCCACTATATCCGTGACATGCCATCTAGAACTTTGGATTTAAACATTATATAATATGCATTACATATGTTCGAACGGTTAAGTGCTTTAACGACAAAAGTGCATGATTAAAACAATACTTTTTTGTTACACACAAACCTGTATATTGGCACACGCCATAAATATCCCAAATTTCATCAAAAACCAATGAACTAGCGTGGGCGATGCTTTATTTAATATAACACCATCAACTTTCTGTGCGTATATTAACCGCAGTCAGTCTGTAATCTGAGTGTTCACCAAAATATGAAATTATGCGAAACCAATCCATTCGTTTTTGAGCATTCAATACTATGTCCTTTGCCAAATACGTGACAGATCCATTCAAATTTGACAAGCAGCATTGTCGTAGTGCAAAAAAGCACTCCGTATTACTTTTTCCAAATATGGCAAGGCAGACCAAGCCCAGCTTGGAGATTCAGGGCCTGCTATTTCGGTTAACTGACTCCGCAGGTGTTCACTCACTAAAAGATCTGATAATTTGGCCACGTCTGGTTTATTTTTGCTGGTTTTCCAGTAGGATATGTCCAATATTACAGTGATCGACGTATTGGTGACCGTCAACTCCGTAAAAATATTATTGAATTTTGGCTGAGAATAAGAATACACAACACTTTGTATGAATTCCCAATATATGAAGATGGCAAACAATGAATATTGACTGACAATCATAGCGCTGACGGAGTCGATTTCGTCCTCTTAAATTAGAAAAGCCTACCTTTGCAGTAAATAACAGTCAACTAATGCATTTGCTTGATTATCGTTTTAACGGAAGTTAACAATTTGTTGCTCCATGCTTCATCATCACGAGGTTAGATAACTTTCGAGACATTTAAACGTTGTTTGTAACCCCAAAATAGGTCGCAACTTTGAAAAAAATTTTATGAAGCTGCATATAACAAAACGTCTTAAAGAGATGAGACTTCATGAAGCTCAGCCAAGGATCCAAAACAGAAAAAAGATTCGGCTGTAAAGAGAGTGAGCTACTGCTGAAAGTGTAAGGAGTTCTTAAAATCTTCATGCTTTTTTTCATTATGTGCACAATTGTGCAATGGCAGCACCACTTTATCTAATGCTCGGTCGAGGCCTTTTTGAATTTCATTGCAACCGTCCGTTTTGGTCAAACGAATAATATGGACTTGTAATTAAATAAAACAGTGGTTTCTTCGCAGTGATAACATTAAGTACAATCAAATAAATATACGGAAGAAAAGACTGACCAATAGCCAAAGCGTTATGCCCATTCTCGAAAGTTCTACTTCACAAGAGTATTGCATGAAACTAGCAGGGGGAACATCCCTCAAGAAATAGCACTTTATTTGAGATTCGCTCCTTTCAAAATTGACTGCGAATAAGAAGTGCATAGGGTAGTATGAAGACACTGTTAGCTTCGCGTACAGAATATTTGGCAACAAGTCCTCCGCCACTCTGTCAAGAAAAATTTTCGAGTCCATCCTGGGACAGGCAGGTATTCCGCTGTCGAAAAAATCACACACTAGACCGTTTCAGGACATTTATTAAACAAAATTATTACTGACATAGGTGGATGTCAGAACGTAAAATGCATTTTACGCTTTGACAGTGGAGAGCCGACCAAGCTCTTTGAAACGTCAACACTTAAATAAACTTGTCCCGAAAGCCCATCTTCTTCTTATTCTTCAAAGAATTATTACTAACATAGATGGATGTTATGTTAGTTTTGAAAGTGGGTTAAATATAAGTCGGGTTGCTAAATACGAAGTACCTGCCAACAGAACCTACACAAATAATCAAACGCGCAGATTATTCGGCACTAAAACAGTGCAAAGATACAAAGCGGAGGCGTAAAATTGACAGAGACGTACACATTATGCATGGAAATCGAACACCCGTCAGTAAAAATTATGCATACGATCAAAACCACAGTCAACATATGCATTTTACTTAAAAGACCCGAGAGCATGTTTATAAGACAAAATTCTGGCCAATCCGCAAATTTCCAAACATATCGAAATGCGCGCTATGCACTGTAGATATTGTGATGTTGCAAATTCAAAATTCCTTAATGCTTTCTCCTACTGTTCTACCAACTTGTGAGAGTTTATCGTGGTTAGGTTTCGGAGATATTACTTGCCCAATTTTCCTTCTCAAATTCCCACGCACCGCTGCGTGTCCCAAAGTTCATGCCTTTGTAATTTGCCGGCAATGTTTTGCAGCATTGATGACATCGCCCATCAGTTCACGAAGACCTTTTAATGATGCTGGAATTTTTCCAAACCCGTGATGCTTGAAAAAACTGAGACTTTACTTAAGAACTTTTAAATAAGTTCAAAGATAATGGGAGATACTTAGAATAGTGTGTAATTCAATCAGATACTCTTATTGGACGTCGTTCAATCCAAAATCTGTAGAATGCTCAAAAAAGAAGAAAGAGTATATTTGATATGCCGGTACAAATGATGGAAATGGAAAATCCTTAAGCAATTGTTGTCATTCTGCAGCTTTAAACAAGAATCCGCGTTTTCGCTATCCATGGCGTACGGACGGTAGACTTTTCCGAACCCAGCCTATCATAATATTTAACCAAAAACTCATACGGAGGTCGAACAAGACTCACACAGCCACTCATTTGGATTATTGCTCACTGGTTGAAGATTATTTCCATGGTAATGCGGTATTACCCACACAAATCCCATCCACAGTTGCTACTCTGCATATCACATGACTCGGTTAGACGACTCTTCGTAAAAGTAACCGTATTCCGGTCGCTTGAGCAAACTCATGAAATGTCATCCGAAATTCCGAAATGTATTTTCGTTTCAAAAAGATTAATTAAGTAATGTTGTTAAACTAGTCAGCCTGCAACATAATTCTATAATATTTCAGTTACCTTAGGATGCCGGCTTTCGAATGAACTTCTTCTCGGCTGCATGCAAAAGCCACACTCTGTATCAAATGACTACTTATGTCGCATGGATTTTCCTTATTGGTTTTCGATGCTCCAAAAATTTCAATTGTATTTCATGAAAAACATGCCTAAAAATGTACACTTTTTGCTCCTTTGGTAGAAAATTACGTCTTCTTCTAATTTAATGCTCGAAGGATGGGCATAATTCGGTTTTAATTGTAGGACTTTAAACTACCGTGAAATGGCCGTTCATAACTCTCCATATCTCTTCATTTGCCAATGTGGCTTGTAAAGTTATCAATATGAATCAAATCCATTGCTAAATTCTATGAATTCTCTATATTCCCCATTTATAATCGTAGAGAAATGTATGGTTTTCCGTACGGGGAAAATATACGGTTTGTCGTTTGGAAACCCTGAATCCAAGTGGGACGGTAGGGCGGGTTAAAAATTATTCGGGAATCGGAATACTTTTTTAAAATCTAATTACGTGCTTCCTTCGAATATAAGATTAAAAGAAGACGAAATTGTCTGCGGAATTGTTGGGCATTTCATAAGATTTGGATTTTTTCCACGTACTACATCAAATGTCTTTTGGCAATGCGTTCCACATTTTACACACGATGAGATTAAGACTGACTCGATGATAATTTCCGCAGTCATCTCGTGAACTTCCTTTATAGATCGGAGTGATGAGTGCGCAGATCAATGTCTCCGGCATTTCGCCTTCTTTAAATGACTTTTGAAATATTGTAGACAATGTTTCGCACAGTTCCTTGGCAAGTTCACCAAGTGCTAGTGCGGGAATTCTATCTGTGCCGAGTGATTTGGCAGGTTTCAGCCGGAGTAGTCCGACCCTGACTATCATCGATGAAAAGAGTGGTTCGTACACTAAGGAGGATATGGAGGGGAAAGAGGGAGAAGGGAACTATGAGAAGAGGTTGGTGGGCGAACAGATAGATGACAAAACTGAACTAGGTTCTCGGGTGAAGACGGACTGAAAGAAGTTAGGAATGACGGTCATCAGTCTCCACTTTTCCATCTGCAGACCGAAGGGCAAGGATCAGCTTCAGAGTCCCTTTAGTTCTTCGTATATAGCCTTATAGAATTTCTGGATGTTCCAACGAATTTTGCAGTATGTCCAGTCCTGACCATGTTTTCTTACGATGGACGCTACGTCGAATACTGTCGCCAGGCCTTCTACTCAGAAGCATGTCCAGGAATGGAAACGAATCTGACTGTCCTTTTTCCATCGTTACATTGATTGATGGGTGCGCCTGATTTATGCTGTTCAGTAGCATTGAGACGTCGTTTTGTTCCGGTGAAATTGCCCACATAGAGCCCATAGTACCTCATACCGTTGATCTCGTTACCTAGTTGGAAAGCTTCTAGTTTGTCCATGAGTATATTTGTCAAGAGCGGGCCAAGAGGCGGGTCCATAACTACTCCGTCCATTTGTCTATACAGACTGTTCTCAAATGGGAACGGCACTTTCAACGTACGCCTTAATCACAATTCCTCGAGGACATCTACCGGCACTCCTATATCGTGCTGATTGGCAACAATACAATCACAGAGGTAGTTGACAATTTCTATGACCGGTACATTCGTAAAAAGAGATGAGACATCTAGTGAAAATATAACCATTCCGTTTAGATCGAGGTCTTTCACGAAGTCTGCGAATTTAAAGGTTTCCCAATAGCTATGTGACGATAGTTGACACTGCAGAGGCTTATGCTTTTCTGCTTCCATGTTGCTTATGCTTGGTAAGGCAAGCTCCTCATACTGAGGACTGGATGAACCGGTGTGCCGTCTTTTTGGATCCTCGGCAAGCCGTATAACTGAGGTATATGTGTACCGACAGGTCGGAGACGCTCTACGTCGTGTTCGCTGATTAAATCATGCGCCTGAAGTCTTCTCAGGCAGACAGTCGGTTGTGCTTCAATCTCATCCGTACGATCCTTCTCCACTTTTGTTTTTCTGAATTTTGCCTTACCCAATATGATCGACCGTATCTTGTAATATAGTCTGTCATGTCAATCAAAATGACACCAGTTCCTATATCTGGCGTACTTATCAGAATATCTTTGTTCTGTCGAGGCTGCTTTGATTTCTGTATGTGTGTTCTCGTTACCAAGGCCGCTGCTTCTGACCACTGTCCAGGCACTGATAAGTGCAGTTGACCAACGTGGACTTAAGCTGTTGTACGCTCTCTTCCCAAATTGGCTGAGGGTCCTGTGTTTGATTAAGGAGGTTCTTGAGCTGTGTTTCTAGCTCTAGTTGGCTGGGTTTCTGGCAAGGACTGCAAAACTTAGGACCAGGTGAAAAGGCTTCGGTCGAGGTTTTATCGAAAAATATAAACGAATAGTTTTGTGCGTGCCGACATTAATCTTCAGTTAAGTTCGATTGTGGTCTGCCTTCGTGAATACTCCGAAGAAGGGGGACCATCCAGATTTCTACATGTCATCCTGAAACTGGTTGCAAACACTTCTCGAATTCTTGTCTCTGGTCTTCGCCATTTTGTCGGGTGTGGCTGCCCGTTGGCACGCATGACGCCCCAGTTCATCCACCTTCATGAAGGTGCTCACTAGTTCATTTTCGGCGTAACAACTCTAGGTATCACAGGTGATAACCGTACGACTCCGTCTAGTTACCATCCAGTAGAAGTTCGGGTACTCGTTTTTCTCGAGGCAATCCCTAATAAACGTGGCTCGTAATTTTGCCTCTAGAAGCTTGGCGTATAATCGTAGGTACTCATTAGGCGCCTTTAACACAATGGGATCTTAAACCTGAGCTATAGCATAACTATCTGTTTGTCCGTATCTATTGATTCATTATTTCAATAGCCATATAAATGTACAGGCCTGGAGAGAATTTATCATCCGCGGTTGCTGTTCCACAAGGCAGTGAGCACGGTGGAACGCTGCTTTACTGTCGTCGGCAAGGTAGCTGACGTAAGATTTGTGCAGACGGTTCTTCGCGTCCTGCTGGCTTCGGCTCCGGACGAGGACACAGTTACAAGTGTCACGGCCGAGTGTGCATCTAGGTCGCCTTCTCCGACGTCGATTGGCGGAAGAAGGTGTTGATCAGGATCATGCGACGTTCTCACAAGTTCACAGGAAAAGCAGACCATTGTTGTTGAGACCGCCAAGACCATGGGGGATCCAGCACTCCCCTCCAGGCAGTATGTTTTCTGCCGACGCGTGCGTTGAAGTCAACAAGGACAAGTAACTTATTTGCCTCTGGCACAGTCGTCATGAGGTCGCGCTGTTCCTCGAATAATCATTTTCGTTTCGTGTCATACCTGATCATCGAGGGAGTGTAGGCGCTGATGGTGGTGGCGAATTCGCCCCCCGGCGAGTCAGGCGGAGGCTCATCAGGCGATCGTTGGTGCCCTGCGGCAGACAGGGTAACCGTCCCATGATGGATTTCGAAGTTGAAAACAGAGGTTATTTTTCCTGGACTTACATGATCTTCTCTCAAACCAGCTGATTCACTGTGGTGAATGGGACTGACTATCACGTCTCTTCTCAGTGTTTGACAAAATCTATCCTGAAATCGTTGCTATTCTTGCTCTTTCTAGGTGTTTGACGAAACGATTTTGCAATGAAGACGTGCCCGTCCGTTGTCAGCCGTTTGCTATTCATCTCTGCTATTCTTAGGGCAATATCTTCCATCTGAAACAAAAATAAATGATCGCTAATTTCGGACAAGTAAATTGCTCAAAATGACGCTGGTAGGATGCGGTCAGCTCTGCCGTTTCAGCTAAATATAGTCGCCTATCAAGCAATCGACCATTCGATCGTATAAGTAGCCGCTAGTGAGCATCTGAACAGGCATGTATTGGTTGCCCGGTTTCTTCTGACTCACCCTGCGTATGCAAAAAATTATGATTATATGAGTCAGTACAACTCAACAGACTGTAACTCATCCGTAGTATCTTTTTGTAAACTGACAATCAGTCCTGCTTCCTTCACTCCTTCGAACTCTGTTCCAGGAACGCATAATCTCATAAGACTATGCAATTAGCTTTTTATTTCAGTCACTTTGTGCAGATGTAATACTGGAGCGCTTGATTGGAAATGTAACTGGGAGGCGAAATTACAGTCGCACAATGCCTGAACCGCATCCAGCCGTTTGAATTAATGCTGTAAATGATGAACTGCTTGATAATTGATTTAAAAGGCCGAATTACACGTACATTTCCAGTGGACTGTATAAACGCGTACTAACTGGATTCTGACATGAAGAGGCACAGCGGGAATCGAGCTGCCTCAAGCAAACAGCCAACGTTTTAGAAGCCTGCACGTGTTACACGGCCTTTAATTTCTTTAAAATGTAAAATTCGCCTCCCTTCGGCGATGTAGACTGAACCAACCGCGGAAACACAGGAAAAATTAAAAAGTCACGGCCAGGCTAGGAAACGCAGTACTGCTGGCAAATGAAGAAACCCATGTGTGTCCAATATGGAAACAGTGGCAAGAGGGCTGTGGGGAGGCAGTGAAGAATGTGCGGAAAATAAAGGAAAAACGCTAGTTTGTTTTCGTTTGTATTAAATTTCATAGTAAGCACCGTGTAATGCAAAGATTCGATGCATGTAACCAGTAAAACGAATTGTACGAAAAATGAGGGTGACTGACCCTTCAAAGTCAATGAAGCTGAATCGCCCACGAATATGACCACTAAGTTATTAGCCACCGGTGGAAGCTGTCGGAAGTGGGCACAGAATGACTCCCCAACTTTAACAATAAAATTTGACACTAAACCCTAAACCGTGACCCTAAACTCTAACTTTTAACCTTGACTCCAAGCTTAAACCCTGACCCCTAACCCCGAACTTAAAGCATGAATTCCAACCGTCAAACATGGGTCCAAACCTACTTGTGAGTCATAATCGCAACAGTTCGCGAGGAACCTCAACCTGGAAGTATCCGCAAATAGTACTACGCTCGCTGAAATCAATAATAGTACGAAAATGATAAATGTTGACCACCGACTGAAATCAAGAATAGTACGAATGTGATAATCTTTGGTCAAGCAGGACCCCTTTCTCGAGCCCTACCTAAATTCTTTACCCAAGGTTTAAAGAAGGAGCAAACGATTTCCTTGTTTTCGCAGGGCCAGCCTAGGTTAGTTCGATGTTTATTTTATTTGGTAGTGATAATAGCTGTGGCCTCTGTAAACCCCATTGGTTACATGGCAGCATGTCAGATACAACTGCACACGAACAAAGTAAATTGTCGCTTTTAAAGTAGAACCTGAATGAGTTATGTAGCATTGTCCTTAAAGAAAGGCTTTCTGTAGTTCAGGAGGAACTTTGCACGGATTCAAACTGACGAGAGAAACCAGGCGAGACAAATAATCATCTAAACATTTATTGAACATCTGCAGGGACGTTGCATCCACAACTGATTGGTGGAGATCGTTTCTCCCTTCTGCTATCCCTTGTGTGAAAATTCAGAACAAAGGTCCAGCTTGGAGGCGTGTATGGTCCTTTTGTTGGACATGGCCGTCACGCTTGTATGTCATATTCTAAATGCGGCCGAACAGAGGTGGCGTAAACTCTTTCAGGCATTCTCTTTCAAGAGGTTGCGAACGTTTTTTTGGTTGACTTTGGAAAATCGATGTAAAAGACATTGACCTCGAAACCCTTTTCTGAAGCCTCTGTCTGGACTTCCAGACAAATTAGCCGGTTTGAGATGCAGGAGCATCCTCTCCGGAAGCCATGCTGAACGTTCTGTAAGGTGCAATTTCCTCTACAAAACGGCTACATAGCACTCTTTATCACAACTTCTATTGTTTTGCACGAGAGGTGCATCAGGCTAATAGGCCTAAAGCTGCTTGCCTCCATCCTGTGATCTCCCTTATGTATAGAAACGAGGTTGATCGCCATTCATTGTGAGGGCAGTACCCCTGTTATCATTGGCAGTTCCAAAAGAGTTGAAAAATACTTTGCCAGCTCCGCTACTAGTTCCTTAAATATTAACTCTGGACTCCTATCGGGTCAATGAGACTTATCTAGCTTAATTTGACTGAAAACACGTCTTACTTCTTCGACGCACAAGACAACGGTTTCAATGACGGCAGCATCTCGCGCCATTTGAAAGCCCCGACCATGTTGACCTATTTCAAACTCCGGATTGTGTCCGGAGGACTCTGCCGTAAAAAATGATCGACGAAAACTGAGACAATTACTATACTTTCTGTGGCCCTTCAACTAATGAGTTTTAAGGCTATCGGTGAGACACTTAGTTTCATCTGCGTGTCTACTTCTACTGCCGATGTACCTATAACATTCTTGATGCATGTAAAGGATTCCCCTTTCAGGCAGCGCTCGAACGAAGCTCTGGCAATCTGTATTTGGCTGAGACATTTATTACGCTACCCCTTATATTCGACGCATGTTATGGGATCTTGGAGAAGTGTTTTCTCTGTAGCTTCTGTCCTTTCTTTTTGAGTCTTCGTCATCTGAGAGAACCACGGCGATCGCGCACATTGTCTTGTTATTTTTATAGGGAAATGGTATTCAATTAAATGCACTATTATACTGTAGAAATACTGCCGGAAATCTTCTTAATCGCCCGTACTAACTGACCAGGATCCCTCCGAGGCAGCACGTCTTATTGCGTTAAAATCCCCTTCCAAATGCTTCTGCGCCCCTTAGTTCGTGGTTGTAGGTTCGACAGAAGACATCATATGTAAGCCAAAGCAATATCGTCACTTTCACCGAGTAAGGGTTGGGCATTCACTTCCATTCTTCTTTACTGAAAAATAGAATATTAATTTTTTCGCTGTCTCTTAGCAGATCTTTCGATATACTCGAAGAAGGCCTATGTCGTGCTTAGCTGGCTCGGTTGGAATTGCTAACGCTGATTCTCTGGTTGCTTTTGTAACTAAATATATCTTGTGACTGAATCGGACGAGTACACGCTTACACTTAGACCCCACCACATATGTTTTCGTTGACTAGCATGCGCAAATCTGTCACACCCTATTCACCGTCCCCTAATTCGGTCTAAACTTTTGCGATATTCGTTAATTATTCTGCCCGTCCGTCCGTAATCCGTTTGAAGCCGAAATGTCAATCATAACGGCTCTGTGTACCTAATTAATTATTCCCTGTTTTATTACATTTTCATCGTCTAAGTTGCCTATGTATACTAGCCTATTTTATGTGAACCATCGGAATCGCCTGAAGATCCTATAGATGCAGGCGAATGTCGATGTCCAACAACTTGGACCGGGAAACGCCTCCTGGAAGCCATCGCCGCTCATCCGAGCTCTCCGTTCCTCCACCTTTTCGGCCAACTGAAGCCCACCCCCGGGCTAATCCACCCCGCCATAGTACCTCCTGGCGTCTCTTACCGTCTAAGCTTCCTTTCATATCCTCCCTTCCCTATAACCACTATCCATTGTTTCTCTAAATAATTACCTTCCGTCCTTTTGGGTTAGTCGATATGACTAAGAAGGGATTCTACGCGTAGCACCCTCGAGCTAATTGTAGACTAAACAGCCTATGGGTGGTAGACAGAATACCACACAAATAAACGGACACACAATTTAAGCACCAGGGAAATTAACGTGAGTAGTGCAGAGAAGCAAAACAAGAGAGGAAAGTCTAATGAGCAAAGCACAAAGTAGAAAATAAGGAATTCGCTCCTATGTTGACCGGAATCACAGCTCAGTTGTCGTTCTAGGCATGGTTAGCCAAGTCCTCGTCCCCTGAATAATTGTTCAGTCTTCTCATTCTACTCAGTCCCTGATCCTAGCAATAACATTTAGCCAGACTATAACACTAAGCCTAACGACAAAATTTTTCAGGAACCTAAATCCAAATGTTGCCTAAACTTGACCATTCTTGCAGCTCTACTCCTGCCCATAAATCTACCTTAACCCCAAGGCCAACACTTGCAATAACACCGGCACTACCCCAACTGGTATTTCGTGTGAATTCACCGGTTCGAATTTACGACAACCGACACCATTGCTAAGAGACGGGGATATTCAAAGTTAGCGTCTAACGGCAGGGGCTTGAGAGGGGTCGGGATATCGCTCGCGGCCGTGGGTGGTTTCCGTTGAGGCCCTGAACCAGAAGTATTAATTAACCAACACACAATCTCGAACGACTGCACCCATGACGACTCCGTACAAATATAGTAGTTATATGATGCGGAAGTTTATTATAATAGAATGTGTAAAGTATGTAGGTGGCAGTATAAAATTTACGAGTTATTCCCGTTGAGTTAACAAAAAGGGACGATAGATAGGAGGATGTCTGTGCAGACATAGGACAGCATGACTGGCATGAATGTCTAAAACGCGATAAAAGGAGGAATAAACGGACTAAGGACAAGACGAAAGCTGAACAAAGCGCAGGTTGGAGTTATCGACTAAATAGATCAGCGGCTTAGCCAGGTCCATGTATGCCCCTCGTTTCTCTATTCACTTCAAAAAGCCGTCACATCCTGATTAAAACAAGAATGAATCTTTCTGTCCTGTTTGGTTGTTACACAGGAACACGTCTGAAAAAAATCTATGCAGAGGCCGATGACGCCGAAGGCAGTGCACACCGAGTCTGAGAACACCGGTGATAAATTCAGGCTAAGATCGATTCAAAATGGCATTTTTAATACGTCACTATAATCATTCATGCGAAGGGGTAGAAGAAGAATTAGGCGACAATAAATGCATAGTAATAGAACCAGGAAACTGGGTATATACGATAACGGTTAATTGTACAAATAGGATGACCACCAGTAGGGCGGTGATCTGCCTATATGAAGAGGTGGCACTGACATGCCTGCTAAAAAACCGAAGGGGAACTCGGCGCTGTGTGCTACTGCATGGTAGGGCCGTGGGATGTGCCCGACGCAGAAAGAGGGAGAAGAGAGGTGTGAGGAGTTTCGGGATGGAGACGGGCTCAAGAGAGAGGATGGTACCGGTTATTTTCGCCGACAGGCAGTTACACAAGCATCATCTCAGATCCGCGCTGGAGGTGTTCATTTTGTCCAAACAACCCTATACAGTTCACATGTAACGACCATTGGATAAAACTGGGGATGGAGTACATGAAGTGCTCCACGTTCAATCTTCGTTCGTATGAAGAATAAACACTGAGTTTTTTTCTTCCTTTAGCCGCACGATTAGTCTAGATTTTCTAATCATTTGCATTTTTGTCTATTCGATGATACACTATCCTATTTTATTTATGCAATCTTCTATATAGGCACTATTTGCCACTTATTCCGTTATGGTTTTGGTTGATCATGATCGTTTAGGGAAAACCCTCCAGGCGGAATGATGAACGAACCGTTGTAGGAAGTACTCCTGAAGCCAAACTAGATTTCGACTAAGAGGATGGTACGTCGAGCGTTACAACTAATCACCGAACTGACGCCGAGGACCAATGGCGAACGTGCTGCTGCCGACGACCCTATAAGGTTCCTTCCGCGAGCAGCGCAGGCCGTTCGCCACGAAATCCACTATTCCGTTTTGTATCAAAGACATTTATTTGTTCAAAACAGGTTACCGAAGCCCTTATTTAATCTAATTTATTTCACCGTTCTCTCTTGTGGTTCACCAAATTCTCGTGCTGTTATGGCCTTTTTTGGGTTTTTCATTCTTTAATTCCCCACACTTCATATTGGGGCCATTTTGCTCATCTTCTGGACGTCCGCTTTACTTACATCACCATTCACGGCCGCCCATAGTGCAATGAACACTTAGGCGCCTTTAATGGTTTGCCAAACACTTTACGCTATGCGTTAAGTATCCTTAAGGTTTTAGGATGAATATAGGTGAATTTGCCTATCCGGTCGGTGGTTAGCCAAAAATTAGTGAATGCGGTTAACTCGCGTACTGCCAAATTCGAGTCAAGTTCATATGCCGTCAAGGGATCATAAAATCACCACCTGTGTGCCATCCACGGTAAATATGCCATCTGTCTGGAAGATAACAGGTACCTCATCTAGTGTATTATTTGTAAGGCTTCATACCGCGCTGCGTGAGCCAAGGTGAGCATAGTTTGAGTTGCGCATAAATGGCGTTCGCATATGTATCCTGATTACAGCACGGGTTCGAGCCACAGGTCTGCTGTTTCGTATGTAGCAAACGACCAGCTAATGAGAGCCAGTGAGCCAGAAATGGCTATCCTATTCTCCATTGTCTTTGCCATTCATATCTGTCGAACATAATAAGGGCTAAGTACTTTACAAGATGAGGAATATGTCCTCTTAGTTTTGAAGACAGTGCACGTCTGTGGAGGGTATTTCTGAGGAAACAAAGCAAACAAACTGTTGACTACAGTGTACGCATCAGCATGCTCAAGCCAGAGCACTCCTTCATGCATATTAAGCACAAACCAAATGGTGGCTTTCCGCAGACTTTTAATGAACTCGATAGAACGCTTAATAGCCAGGCCGTTGTCAACGGAAGTTCATGTTTGCCTACGAAGTCAGTCGCTCTTCGTCGTCTAAGCGAAGGCGACCGCGCTGTTTTCTCCGTCACTACCAAGGCCTACTCCCACACCCCGTTGCACCTTCTAAAACACTCACTATGACAATTCGACCATCGATTTCTACGACACCCACCGTATACTCCACAGCAGGCTGAGGGCAGACACGGCGATTTGTACGTGATTTCTGAGGCGGGAAAGGGCGCAAGTGGGTGATGCGACCGGAGCCGCCCATAGGCATGCCGCCGCACCCACCTCGGGTTCCCACAGAGTGGGAGTGCCCTAAAGGCTACATTAGGAAGGAGCCATTACAGCCTGACTCAAATCACCAGTCATTATAGATAAGCAGCCATTCTCACTAGGATGTATGACTGCACTGAGCAGCTTTAGATGCAAACCAAAACTCGACAGCAGGAACTGCGAAGACTCATCAAACGAAGCGGCGGTTTCTGTCGGCTCCTGCGTATCCGCGAAACTACTAGACAGTGTAGGGGTTATTGCCCGTTAATCATACACAAAATTTAGCGGGATATTGCAAATCGAAGCGGATCGCGAGATCATTGCTGTTGACGAAAGTCGCCACTAAATTTTCTCGAGTTCCGAAGAGTGAGAAACGGTGTCTCCACTTTGACACCACGGCGTTGGACACAATGACAGCGGACTCATTCATCCAGCCAAAAGCACATGTCCGTTACGTGTGCAAGTACTAAAGGAGTGACACCTACATAGAAAGTGATAGGCAAATTGTTACTGCACTCGCCAGACAATTTTATCGAACTTTGCGCGCAGGCAATAAAATGTGTGGTCTTGGTCTTACCTCAAACCAATTGTCTGCATGGAAGGCTCAGTAAACAAGCCATCGAAGATCGGGCAGCAGTTTTCCTCATTTGCTACCGTCTGAGGCCCCTGCATCAAACTGTTTGTACTCCATCCTCCCGTAACTCGTTTTTTAGAATAGTTGGTCGCCCAGCTGACTGAAGTCCTAGTCATGTGATGTCTAGATGCGAATCGCCATCCCGTCACCCTCGCCTGTCTAGTACGCAGCATCGTGGAAAATGTTCCCTGTGGACTTTTGTGGTATCTTCCGCCAATCAGAGGGACTTCCTATTCCACACACTGAAAACTTTGGACAGGAGGCTCATGAAGAGAATGCTAAAGCTGTCTTCCTGGATTTAATCTAGTTCTTCGACGCAGTTAATTACCAGCTTTTCATAAAAGTTCTGGACTGTTGTCGAATTGAATACGCGATTGAAGGAACTTAACTTTGCAAGCCATAGGTCCTTCCGCGCATGCTTTTAGCATGTCGCTCGTCCAAGTTATCCGTCTACAATGGTTTCCGTAAAGGATCCATGTGTTGGCCGTCAATTTTCTTCATTCGCACTCACGCGTTTATTACTTCGCACAAGAATTTGAGCCTCGTCGGACTTGAAGACGTTGCCGGGTCTCGTTTAGTTGACCACGACCTCGTTGCTGTTGCGTCCAGGGCTAAAGTTCTGTTTTTTTCAATATAACTGCTCTGCTCGCAACTCCACCTGTGAACGAGAAAATGACGCTGCTAAACTACAGTACGTTCAACCAGTGCTCAGAGCGAACGACCGCCTTCGCGGACCCAACCGTACCGGACCCGAATCTTAGTGAGCACTCTTGAATGCCAGGGGCGTCCCGATAACCGTAGCCGCCTTCTCGAAATTTTGGTTGACTGGAGACTAATGGTGGCTACCAGGCGCCATGTAATGAGACTGAAATATCTGTTGCTACTGCCAGAAACGCCTGGAGTCGTTTGGCAGATCTGACGCAGTTGCGAGAAAAGCAACTACACCGGAAAAGCGGAGAAATTTCTCCGGACTCAGTATGGTGTCGTCGGTATTTAAGGCATGCTCCATGGAAGTCGCCACTCCAGCCCAAATACTTTTTGCTACCGTCTCTAGCCGAGCGTGCCGTCATTATCCGGAATTGGCGGAAACAGGACCCGGCCCACTGTGAGGCTCTTGAGCTGATGTTTTTACCGCGACGCCGCGGAATGAGCCTGGGAATACTCATCCGTCCCTCGAACTGACGACTTTAATTACGACCACTTACTGTCGCGTATGCTGTGTTTGGTCATGATATTTTTATGATATCGAGGCGTCTTGCATATGACGGTCTGGGTGTGGATGGGAAATGGGCTTTCAGGCTTGTGCGAGCGTGAACACGGTTTGACTAGTATGCCTTGCCTATTTCATTATTACTCGTCGATCTACCACCATGGACCCATCTACAGAACCTGGATCTGACCAGAGGCCTAAATAGCAGATTATCAGATTTATTGCTGTGGTGTTGGAAACACATATTGCTGACAAGCGGCCGCTTGTGGTCAGTGTAACTCAACACCCTCTTGCTGTCGTTTTGTTGATATGAAAGTCTGCAGCGACCAATAAGATGGTTGTTTGAGGAGTTGCCTGGTCCAGCCCAACCATTCCTGATTCCGTAAACAGTCAACAAGTCGCAGCGAGAGTGCCTTTCAATCAGTTCTTGCAGCTACGAACGAGTGATTCCTCTATCGTGCTGGTCGGCGGCTGTTCCACGCAAGCAATGTATAGTTCGTCTGCTGCCGCGCGAAGGTGAAGAGCCGATCCCTGGAATCCTGATTTCCCTAGAACCGTTATATTGCATTCGAACTTGTCTGCCCATCTCACCTACCACAAATCGGTTAGCATATCGAGACAGCTTTCCGAAAGGCCTCAGGGGCTTGAATCACACTTGAAACGAATTTTTACGACTTACGGCGGTCGAAGTGCTTACGTAGTTATAGTCAGAATGGCTGCAAGCACACAGGCAAGATAGTACGAACAAACTAGAATGAAAGAGTCGGAAAGAGTGAGTACCCTAGGATTGGGCATTATGCGGCTTACAAGTGGCGAATCGGAACCTAGACGAGAAACAGAACATTAGTTCATAAGATAGAACTTGGTCGGATCAGCCTCTCTGCCAGCATATAGGGGGGTGGAGGTGTGGATAAATCGGCTGCGGAGGTTTCTATGTGATAACCTGTAGACCGTATGAATGATCGCGTTGTTTTTGCTGTCAAACCACTCTCCAGGTTATTCATATGGACATCTTCATTGCTATGGGCGCTAACAGGTGTTGCAGGTGTCGCTTTCCTGCTAAGCGCCGTTTGACCATCCCCGGTGGGTGGGGATGTGCGACGGGGTGCTGAATATGAAGAAGATCTGGCACAAGCATCTAATGAAAATGTCGGCAGTCCGATCAGGACGAGCAAATGTAAATGAAAACGAGAATATTCATCAATATTCGTCAGCAGATAGCCACTGTGGGTCACTGACAGGAGTGGACCTTTGAAGTCGATTAACAGTTATTCGAACAGCTGGGTCGCTCTGATAGGTTGACGTTGTGCTTGAGTGAAGACACAGAGTTTGACCTCATGGCAGGTTTTACATCTATCGATAACACTACAAATCCCTTCCATAAAATATGGGTCTTCCTGGTTCATGCGAAGTACGATAGTCGAAAGGCATCAGGAGCACAGAGTTTTTCATGTGGTTCTTTCAGATAGGCGCTTGCTGGCAAGAGCCCGCAAAAATTATGAAAAAACACATCGGTCGCTCGGTTAGCTTTACCGGGCCAGAAAACAATGTCCGATTTAAATTGCGACACTTTCAGCCTTCAACATTCGATTCTGCCATTCTTCGCTTTCCCGTTTGTTGATTATCGTAGGGAAAAGTAATTTAGGCGTATGGACTCCACTACGGCGTACGCCCCTTTCTCGACAGCAAAGTGACATCGCTGGTTTGGGGAATGACGGCCGGTCGGCCATTCTGGTTCACTGGGGTTTCGACAACTAATGGGGTATCATATTGAACGGCAGCAATTGCGGCCTCCTTAAGTTTTTCCTTAAAACCTTCAGATGTCCCACTTACCTCTAATGGTGAGGTAAGGTTTTATTGTGAATAGGCAGATGAACTTTATGCATAAAATTGAGCATGCATCGTGAATAGTATGTGGACAATTTCATGGCCCGTTGTTGTGACTTGAGGCCATGCGTAGGAGCCGTTTCACCCAACGACTTTAGGTGGCCCAGAACCGATTTAATGTTGCCCTTAGCCATCTTGCAACCAAGAAGCTGGATTTGCTTTAGCAGCGATGACATTTGGCTTCAGTGAAGGTCAGTCTGTATCTTTCGGGCACTGAGGAATTTTCGAAGGCCTAAATCATGCTCCGCGAGGTCGTTTCCACAAATGGCGATGCTGGCCACTCGGACGAAAATGTCCTTCAGGTGCCCCCGCGTAATTATGTCGCCAATAGTTCGCTGGAAACATGCAACATCGTTGGTCGCGCTGAACAGAGTTTTACGAAACACCCCTAAGCTCCAGAGGTGGTGTGTGGCCTTTGTCTGGTGATAGGTGCTCTTGGGATCAAGAGTGCTACACGTGTTGCAGTTTGTAATATGTTCAATCATTTCATTTATCCCGGGTCATTGTGCCGAGCATTGTATATTTGTCACTCGTCTGGCTGTAATCAACAAGGATCCGCTCTTTGGGGTTTTGATTGGCCACCAACAGAACTTGGGCTCGCCAAAGGGATGAGGGAGGGGGGAGTGGGCTTAATTACTTTCTGACTTACCGAGTACGGTTTTTGCCGGAGGACAAAAAGACAACCTGACGAGTCCAACGCCACCAACACCTCCCTATTCGAAAGCGTATTCCAGAATTTCGGCCAACATTTCATGAGATCGGTCACGCACTGTAAGTCAGCGTGACGCCTCCCTCGATCACTGAGCGAGGATTATTTGACGTACTTACCTCACCCTGCTAAGGTCATAGAAGAGTGCCAACGAGCTCAATCAATTCCAGTGCGCGGACTAGTGTGTGCGGTTTGTTGACTGTCCACGCCTCCTGTGAACGGCGTTTTCGAGCCAGTGTACATCTTTATTAACGTCCCTTACTATACTACAAAACCGCATGAATGGTGGGCTGTATTATCAGCCCTCCAGCGTAAGATTCGCGCTCTTAGGTCTTAATTTTTTTTGCTTCTTTCAGCGGCCGTCTCGGTCCAATCGTGAGCAGGGAATGGAATTAATTGACACCTACTACGATCCTGCTGAGTACGTGGTAACTGCCAGTGGCAACAAGGTCAGCCGCAAGTCTATCCTCTGCGGCAGCCAAAACATTGTCCTCAATGGAAAAACCATAATCATGTCCGATTGTATCATCCGCGGCGACCTAGCGAACATCCGCATCGGCCGTCGATGCGTCATCAGCGAGTCTGCTGTAGTCCGGCCAGCCTTCAAAAAATTCAGCAAGGGTGTGGCCTTCTTCCCCTTGCATATTGGCGATCACGTCTTCATTGGGGAGGACTCGATAATCAACGCAGCTCAGATCGGCTCCTACGTGCATATTGGCAAGAACTGTGTAGTCAGTCGACGCTGTGTCCTCAAAGACGCCTGCGCCCTGCTCGACAACACTGTCCTCGCGGCGGAAACGGTTGTACCGCCGTTCACCGTCTTCGGTGGCAGTCCGGGCCGGGTGGTTGCCGAGCTGCCTGAATGCACGCCGGATCTGATGTGTGATCTCACGCGCAGTTTTTACACTCACTTCCTGCCTTCGAGTGAACCACCAAGGGGCAGGAAGTGATTTGTCGCCCAACTTTCCTAACCTCATTTCATATCCTGAGTCCTAGGTACGAGGCAACGTCCCAACCTTGTATTCTGCGTTGAGCCAACTGTTTGGGGAGAGGGGGTTATCGGAAAATTTGCCTGGTGTGTGCATTTCCAGGATGTATTTGTCTCTTTTGCTGATCATTCCCACCGCCGTAACTTGGAATTTAGCTCTCACTTCGGTTGCCGGCTTTCTCATTCATTTTGAGCGCGAGTTTCCCCCACCCCTTTCCTCTTCGAAACACATTTCTATGAGATTTCGCGTTCCGTCCTGTAGTGGTCACTTTTCTCACTAATATTTGACTTCCGCACCGAGTTTTCCCTCTCATTTACCGTTATCAAAAGCCGAGATTAACTCTGATCCTTAGATCCGCGCAAGAAGGAACTCTCCACGAAACCATCGCAACCAACGTCTGCGGGGCACGGTTAGTTGTGAAAACACTTATCCGAAGTACAGTTGATGGGCTAACTCATGACATGTCAACCGAAATTCCGAAATTTGTTTTCGTTTCGAAAAGACTGAGTAAGTAGGGTTGTAAAACTAGTCAGCCTGCAACATAATTCTACAATATTTCAGTTACCCCCGAACGCCGGATTTTGAGCAAACTTCTTTCCGGCTGCGTGCGAAAACCACACTCTGCAAGAAATGACTACTCAAGTAGCATGCATTTTTCTCTTTGATTTTCGATGCCCTTAAAATTCAATTATATTTCATGGAAAACATGCGTATAAACATTCTTCTGCACATTCGGTAGAAAAGTACGTTTTCTCCGATTGTATGCTCGAAGAAAAGGTATAATTCGGTTTTAAAAAAGTTTCTAATTGTGAGATTTTTTAATACTGTGAGGTGCCCGTTCATAAAACGTAATGTCCCTGCATTTACCAATGTTACTTGTAAAGTTAACAATACTGCTCGAATCCACCGCTAAATTTATGGACCCCATATAGTCTCTTAATACTGCAGAGAAATGTACGGTTTTCCGTACGCGATAAATATATGGTTTGTGGTTTGGAAACCCTGAATGCAAGTGTAACCGCAGGTCGGGTTCAAAATTAATCGGGAATTGGAAACGTTTTTGAAAACCGAATCGTACCCTTCCTTCGACCATAAAATTAGAATAAGATGTAATTTTCTACCGGATGAGCAAAAGAATGCATATGTTTATGCATGTTTTACATGAAATATATTTGAATTTTTAAGGGCATCGAAAATCAATGAGAAAAATGCATGCTACTTAAGTAGTCATTTTTCACAGAGTGCAGTTTCTGCATGCAGCCGGAAAGAAGTTCGTTCGAAATCCGGCTTCCTGAGATAGATAAATTATTCCAGAATTATGCTGCATGACGATTAGTTTTACAACCCTGCTTAATTAGTCTTTTCCAAACGTAAACACATTTCGAAATTTCGGTTGACATTTTACGAGTTAGCCCGCCTGCTGCACTTGCTGGATCCGCATCCTCAAAGATCCACGCGTACCAGTCATCCCCATGTAGTTGTGAATGTCTTACCATATGTGTAGAAAGTGCGCCAAAATTGGAAGGATTACTGCCGCTACCTACTTAGGCTTAGTCCTTTGTCTCAAGTAATACTGCCCGCATTCGCAGCGGCATCACTGGAAGCAACGCGGAAGCGGTCTGGTCGAAACCTAGCTCAAAATTATCCGTCAGGATTTCGAGCTGGTTCTTGAACGCACGATATTTTACCTCACCTGCTCGATGCGTCGGAGCCATACGACACGCTGCCTAAGCGTGCCGACCAGAGTAGGCGTGATCGCAGCCGTATCGCCGATAATTGATTAAGCGATTCATTTAACGGAGGCTCAACACCGACTGGGTTAACTGAAATTGGCTCTGTTTTGCTTTCTTGTGTAGGCACATCAGCCTTTGGCATTCGCCCGCATGGCGTCATTTAGTCCTGCTCCACATTCCAATGTGCGATATCCGTCAAAACCCACGAAAAGTCGAGCCCCTCGATTTCACCCCGTCGGAGACGACAGATGAATGTGCTGGATGAAAGGCGTTTGGGAGTTTTAATGACTACGCCGCACGACATCTGCAGCTTCCGATTTCATCTCAGAAGCTACACTGGTGCGGTCGTCAGTATCCAAATCGTTGATTTTCGTGATTTCACCGCCGGTGCTTAAGACTAGGGTGAGAATTATCACACCATGTGCGGAAGTCTGCGCCAAATGCGAATGCTGTTACTTCTGGTGGGTGTACGGTTGTGTATTCGTCGCATCTGGGTCTCAAGATGCGTAAGTCTGCTATGCCAGGATCAGCAAACCATGACCCCCGCAGCATGGCGTGCACTGGCAGTTTCATGACATCTGGCCCCTTGCCGGTAGATGCTTTTGAGTTCCCGCCGGTTATACAGGTCGTGCGAATGGCAGCCTCGTCTTTCTGACCCGTTGTGGTGTTGTTTTTGGGTAGAATCCTGGTCGAGTGCTTGTGGACCAGGGGATGTGGTATTACGCCTAGGTGCGGGTTCGGTTGTGCCAATCACCTACGGCCTCTCCCACCTCCATTCTTCCTGACTGTCTCCACACCGGGCCCAGGTTGGAGGACGCGGTAGATGCAGCGCAAGTCTACTATCACCATAAATTGATTCACGCGCAAGTCACCGTGCCTGCTTCATCTAGCCGTGGAGTACGCGGTGGACATCGTCGGGCACAACGACCAAACTACCAATTGTCGCATTTTGTGATTGCCGCATCCTTTTTGGCTACTGTCTCGACAGTGAACAAGGCTGCTCTTCCAGTGGCCAAGTCTCCTCAGAAGGCCTTTTAGTGTGCGCTTACGAACAGATTCTGAAGAGACGCCGTATTATATTCGCCCTGATATTTTTTACGTCCACACTGCTGCGCGTACAGCAGGTGGGCTAACTCATGAAATGTCAACTGAAATTCCGAAATGCGTTTTCGTTTCGAAAAGATTAATTAAGTAGGATTGTAAAACTAATCAGCCTGCAGTATAATTCTATAATGTCCTGTCTCCAATCCGAATTTTCACTCTAATATGAGTACATGTGTAATCATCTTCAGTTTTAATGACCGCACCTGTGAGGAAAATACTTGTACCTTGACTTGGCGATGACCGATCATTAGAATGTACGAATATAAAGTGGCGGGTAAATGCACAGTTTTGCACATATGGTGATGGACCGAGGTACCACCAAATGACTTTTCAAATTCACACAAATAACTCACTGATTTTAGGTCTAAGGAGATCAGGCGAGCGGCGAAGCAGGGCACGTCCAAACCCAGGACGACGAAACGGCAGACTCGCTTTTGCCACCAGACTAGATACCGCGTGGTCATCTACCTAACTGTTATATGGCACCAACGACACTCTTGTGAAAATGAGATAGATAATCTAAAGAATGAAATAAATAGCGATCGTCAAGGCACACATCTTTCACAGGGACTAGCTTAAACGTCATGAAGCACCAATTCTGCTGGGATCTACGACCAGGGAATAATCTATTCTTTATGATGACGGTAAGACGCACATTATACGTCTCCATAATGAGTTCTTGATTGGCACGGGGTTAATACTTAACTACAACGAATGCCGTCCACGAAAGCACTGATCGAAAAACACCTTTTCTACCAATAATGCTTTATTTTGTGTTCGAAATTATCAAATTACAATCAGGTTTACAAAGAAAAAATGTCTTAGCGAGTCAGTGGATATTTAGGGAAACAACTTAGGATGTGGTTTGCGCACGTAATACCACATTGCCATGGAAGGAACCCCCTATCAGTGGGCGAGCATCTATATGAATGACTCTAGGACTTCTGACTGAAAATTATGATAGCCTGGATCTAAAAACGTCTGCCGCCCGTTTTTTTGGATCACGAAAATGTGAGCTCTCGTTCAAAGCTACAGGATAACAACAGGTGCTTCAAATCTTTCACCTCCCTCAATTATGCTGGGATATCTTTTCCTTTCTCCCCTCTGCATCTTGGCATCTGTTGAATTTTGGATTGAACGGCGTCCAACACAGGGCTCATTGCACGATAGAATTACTAATGTTTGTCAAAAACCACATCTTGTATTGCACAGCACTTTAACTCTTTCACAATTTAATCAAGATTATTTGAAAACATTTGATTAAAGCCTCAGTTTGACAAAGCGCCGCGAGTTTGGAAAAATTCCAGCTTCATCAATATCATCAATGCCCCAAGGCTTGCTGGTGACTTTTAGGGGCATGACCTCTGGGTACAACCTAAAAATATGAGGATCATAGAAGAACAGGTTGATGGAAATATTAGTGAAGATTAACCACAATCAACTCATTCAACTGAGCAGAGGGGTGGGGAAGAAATATTTTAATTTTAAGATCATAACTTTTCAAGATCTAAGGCGCATATAGCGCACCCTGTGACATGTATGGCAACTTGCCTCGTGATATGTATGGAAACTTGCGGATTGGCCAGAGTTTCCTTCTTATAAACATGCACTTAGACCTTCGAAGTAAAATGCATATGTCGGCAGTTGTTTTGACCGTACTTATAATTTTCACTGACGGGTGTACCATTTCTCTGCACAACATGTACGTCCTTTCTGTCGATTTTACGCCCCTACTTCTATCATTAACCGTTAATGGCATTATCATTAAAATTATAATTGATCACTAAATAGCGTGTAAAATCTACCCGTTCAATTATTTATGCAAGTCTGGTCGACAACGTTTTCGCATTTAGCGAACAAAGTTATTAAAGCACAATATTCAACCGCCTCCCAAAATTGGCATCACATCCTTCCATGTCATTGCTCGTCCTGCTTATTCAGTGCTTTAAACCAGTTTAATGTGTAATTTGTTTGATAGAAACATGTATGCCTGTACCAGGGTGGACTCCAAGCTTCTCCTTGACAGGGTCGCAGAAAGCTTGTTGCCGAATATGCTGGAGTCGGGTCTGATATTGTTTTCAGACGACATCGAGCACTATTTATTCACAGTGAAATTTGAAAGGGGCAGCTCTCAAATAAAGTGCTACTTCTTAAGGGATGTTCCGCCTGCACGTTTCGTGCAATACTCTTGTGATGTAGAATATGCTAGGGTGAACATAACGCTTTGGAAATTGGTCAGTTTCTTCTTCTTTTAAACGCTTTTCTCGTTTTTAATGTTGTCATTGTGAAGGAATCACTGGTTCGTTTATTTTTAAGTCCTTTTTTACTCAACCAAAGCAGACAGTTATAATAAAATTTTTTCAGATAATTGACCTAACCTCATTAAGTCCCATATATTCAAGACGTTATTTTATAAGCATATACGAATATTACGGAATCCCATGAAGAATTTCAATGTCCTGGAGGGTATCTAATGTCTGACTAACACGTCCATTCTCTTTAAATAAAATCGTCCAGAATGATGTCGAAGCTGCGAATCTCTGACAGACGAAATTCAATCACTCATATATTAACCACGCAACAATAAAACGAGAAACAACAAATAATCAACCGCCGTTTAATTGATAGTAGACCAATCGTACTAATAATCTTCTGTTTATAGTCCTAGTAGGCTCCCCTAGTTAAAGAAAGCAAAATCGACCCGGGTGCTCCGTCAGCGTCATTATGACTAATGAGTATTTGCTATTTATCATTTTTATTTATATATGGGATGTATATGTAATTTTGTGTTATTTTTGTTCTCAGCTAAAATACAAGGATATCTATACGGAGTTGACGGTCACCGATACGTCACTCGCTGTAATAATGGACGTATCTTACTGGGAACCCACCACACATGAGCCAGATATAATCAAATTATCAAACCTTTTAGTGACCGAAAGCATGCAGAGGGAATTTACCGAAATAGCAAACACTGGATCCCCAAAATGGGCTAGGCCTGCACTGAAATATTTGGAACTAGTCATAAGACAGGCATTTTTGCACTACGATGGCACCGCTTGTCAAGTTTAAATAGAGTTGGCACGTTGCTGATAAATGCTAAAACGTTGAATGCGCCAAACGCGGAAAGGCTGGTTTCGCATCCTTGTTCATCCTTGGCTGAACATAAAATTGACATGTCATGCTGTGTTTAATGCAGAAAGACTGCGGTTCAACAACACAGTGGAAATTGGTTGTGTTATATTACATAAAATTTCTGTCTTGCCAATTAATTGATTCTTGATAAAATTTGGGATATTCCTGTTGTGTTTTAATGAATGGTTTTGTAAGCAACAAAACTTAATGCTTTAATCGCGTTATTGTCGTCATTGAAGTACTAACACAATAAAATGTTCATAATGCATGTGGTATAATGTTTAAGCCTGAAATGCTACACGGTATATCACGGATATAATCGTAGATGTTCCTATCATAATTACTTCTTAAGTAATCCTTGAATATATATACATGTTTTCGGATATAGTGGTTCTGTTTGATGATCCACTTATAATCCATTACTCTTCTTCACCTTTTTCCATTTTAAACTACGATTAATCATCATGGTGTCAACGTCACCCGATCATGAAGAGCAGTGATCGGGTAGTTGTTCCGATTACACAGTAGGTGGGCTAACTCATGAAATGTCAACCAAAATTCCGAAATGCGTTTTCGTTTCGAAAAGATTAATTAATTAGGGTTGTAAAACTAGTCAGCCTGCAACATAATTCCATAATATTTCAGTTAAGGCAGGATGCCGGCTTTCGAAGGAACTTCCGTCCAATTATAGTTCATGGAAAACATGCGCAAAAATATTCATTCTTTCGCTCTCTCGGTAGAAAATTACGTCTTTTTTCAATTTGATATTTGGAGGAGGGACGTAATTCGGTTTTAAGAAACTTTCTAATTGTTAGACTTTATAACGCCGTGAAATAGCCGTTCATAAATATCATGTCTCTGCATTTACCAATATGGCTTGTAAAGTTAACAATATGGATTAAATCCAAGGCTAAATTTTATGAACCCCATACGGTCTCCTCTTAATACCGTAGGGAAATGTGTGGTTTTCTTTACGCGGAAAATACATGGCTTGTAGTTTGGAAACCCTGAATCCAACTGACACGGCAGGGCGGGTTCAAAATAATTCACGAATCGGATAGTTTTTAAAAAGTTTAAAAGTTTTTAGAAACTTTCTTAAAACCGAATTACGCCCTTCCTACGAGTATGAAATCGAAAGAAGACGTAATTATCTAACGAATAAGCGAAAGAATGAATATTTTTACGCATGTTTCCCAGGAACTATAATTGGACTTTTAGGGACATCGAAAATCAATAAGAAAAATTCATGCTACATCAGTTGTCATTTTTTTCAGAGTGTAGTTTTTGTATGCAGCGGGAAGGAAGTCCATTCGAAAGCCGGCATTTTGCGGTAACTGATTTATAATTGAATTATACTGCAGACTGATTAGTTTTACAACCCTGATTAATTAATCTTTTCGGAACGAAAATGCATTTCGGAATTTCAGTTGGCATTTCCTCAGTCAGCCCACCTACTGTACGTGCGGTGATTTTCACATGGGCGGCATAGAGTTGACCGGAGTGCGTCTGATGGAGAAACGGAATGACAGTCCGGACTGACGAGCATACCCTGTGGCATTCGCGGTCGTTCTTGGGTGTCGTGCCCATGCCCAAGGGTTTAAGAAGTGAAGCCTAGCCTACGGCTTGCATGAACCTGGTGACACGGGGAGTCGCGCCTCTTAGGTCGGCCTGCGGATAACAGCGAATCTGTTAGGGTACGGGTGCTGTAGGCCTCACGTAGGTGTCTACCCGGTAAACGTGTCAAAAGAGGTCGGTTTCGTTCTGTCTCGGATATTTCCTCCACATAAAAGTCGGGTAGGCCTGTACCGGCGATGGTGTATGCTCAGTGTGCCACAACTTCAGGCCATATCCCAAGTTGTTAGAAGCGGGACGCCAGTTGGGTAGGAGATTTTATTCTGTACATAAGGAAATGGGAAATTTGGCAACCGGACGAGGGTGCGTCCGACGCATCGGAAGGCGTCATCCGTGGGAGCGACGAGCTGTGTGTCGTCAAAAGCCGCCGCTGCAAAAGTCTCATGGCGGATTGTTTACGCCAGTGGTCTGGACTGTGTCCGCCTGTGGTAAACCAATCATAGAGAGGAGTTGCGTTGACAAATCGAAGCCGGGCAGACGTGCGTGCCGAAGCAGGCCGTCGCAAGGGTGTAGGTGCAGACGCTAACGAGAGGCGCGACGTTGTCATTATGGCTGCCCACAACAGGCGTACCCACTCGACAAAATTCCCTGTACTGTAACGCCGCACGGAGTCAACGGGCTCGTTTGAACAGACTGAAGACTGGCGCCGGACCAGACTGGGGGCGGTGAAGATTGCTGCGACCCCCTCTCTCACCAGCGCTGACGTCTCCCTTCAAAACCTCTTCCTCCAGCACCCTCAAGGGCCCTTCCCAGCCGTTGTACTCCCTACCGGCTGCTAAGCAGACACAACGGTGTCACCTCCCATCCAGACGGATCGTTCATACGCTGTAGCAGAGTCTTCGTCGCTGATAGAAGCGAACAGGCGAGTTCCATGCAGTAGTTCAGAAGACGAAGATGCGATCACTGGGACAAGAAATTTATCGGCCTGACGTTTCGGATTCCCACTCGAATCCATCATCTGTGACTGTCTCTGTTGATGGATTCGAGTGAGAATCCGAAATGTCAGGCCAATAAATTTCTTGTTCCAGTGATCGTGTGGCAGTTCGCGTCTCCTTGCCCTCCGCCTTTGTCACGCTGCCTTCCTGTCCGCCTCACGCTCCTTGTCGATACGCTGCTGGGATTCGCGAGTGCTCCAGGCCAATCAACGCTGTCCCCCCTCTGATTGGCTGGCGGACGCGGAGATAACGGAGCGTGAAGGCGGACAGGAAGGCAGCGTGACAAAGGCGGAGGGCAAGGAGACGCGAACTGCCACAATCGCATCTCCGTCTTCAGAGTCTTCATCCATGCATTATCTACTGCTCAACTAAAGCTTAAACCCCTCTTGCAGGTAGCATAGTTCTCACATACATGAAATCTTTTTGCAGTCTGCTCGCCTGACTACTCATGGTGGAATGTTCAAGCAACACTGTTGGTTCCGTGGGATGTTAAAGATGTGATAGGATCGATAGTGCATAGCATCTATACCTTAGGATTAAGTGAATCGCACATATTTGCTGCCACCATTGTGGTGTCTGAGTACTTCGGTGACAGTGCTTGAGGCATTTCGCCACTTTCATAACTAGTATTTTAATTCGCCGTATAATCAAATGGAGCACCTTTTTTATTCCTGAAAGCAACTGCACCTGCTTCCTTCTCTGTTATCATCCAAAGTATTCAACGACACAATAGTCCAACAAGAATAGTGTTCAATCGTCGAACATTGTAGTCGTGAGACATATGAGCAGGTACTTCTAATCGCTCCCGAAAGTTTCAGTATTTGACGTGACTCCCAAATAATATTTGTCCTCTGGTAAAAAACCACATCGAGGCAATATCAAGGGAGTATCTAGTCTTGGAGATAAGTGCTTCGAGAGTATATCGATTTTGCCCGCTGAAGTGGTATCGAGATATCGATTTTTCGATGTTCCAGAAATGGCGAGAACGGGGGTGCTAAGCCCCACCCACGCATCTTTCGATTTAGTGCCTGTACTTTCGTCGATTCCCTGGGTGAGGAAAGTGCACTGAAACTTCGACCTCCTTCAATATTTCCATTCCCAGACCCCCCAATCACTGCCCGAGCTGGGGATTTCAGTTGCAGGGAGTGGAGAGCTCGTCTGCGCGTACCGCGTGCACGGCCTGGTTCTCCCCATGTGCACACACAGGGGGGACAGAACTCTCAGGCCTCAGGTGCAGCAGAGGAGCCACACGGAGGAAGGAGCCGGAAAGCATACTTACATGCTAGGCGTCGGTGATGTGGGATGTTGGAGGTGTTCATGTGCGATGCATGTGTTGATGAAGAAGTGCGGGGCGGTGTGGTCATATCTGCGACCATATACGCAGGTTTTATGTTATTCGCTCTGACCAAATCGGCCCATGCGATGGTTTAATATGCGGAGGCAGTGCAGACAGTTGAAACGATGACGTCTAATGTTCGTCGGTACTCTAGCCCTAATAACAATTCTGTCTAGAATCTACGCAGATGGTTAGGCAAATCTGCGCAGAATCTGCGTAGACGTTGTCCCACCTAATCTGCGCAGACGGTCGGCACAGATTCTGCGCAGAACGTCTGTGCAGACAAATCTACATTAGTTTTTTAACCGGACAGAACCCTCCCCCTTTTTTTTACAAATAACCCGTACCTCTCCCTGATTTTGCTTTCCCTTAGGCAGGACATAAGGAAGTCTGGTTTCTTTAAAAAAATAGCTTTTGATTTAAAACAGGTATTAGAATTATTACTCTCCAAAAAGATAAAAGGCTAACTACGAAGAAGCTTTTCAAAAAAATAGGGGAAGAAATTTAATATGTGCATTTGACCCAATTTAGGGCTGCGTTGAGGGACCAGCCGGCCCAGGGGATGAATGGTTTGTTTCTTCTATGTTCCTGTTATTGTTGTCGTCTACAATCAGAGAAGACGATATTGATTGCAGTGTCAATTGAAGCATTGTATACCAGCCGATTAGTGGTACAGAAACACAAATTACGGGTTTAAGCGTTATAAAGATATCACTAACCGTCTGGACATTGTGAGGTCGATTGCTTAGAATCTCGTTTGTGCAATCTGTCGTAGGCCTTCCTAAAGGCAATTCGGAAGGCTTTCTCAGTTGGTGCTGGTCCCAATTGCGCGCAGCGTTTCATACCGTGAAAGCATCTATGTTGTTACATGACAGATTACGAAATTGCATGGTGTACCGACAACTAAACCGTACGGTTTGGATCCAAAGAATGTTCTCTTCCCCTTGAGCCGGCCGTGAAACTTTAGGTGTAGAGTAATCCTGTCATTCAACAGGATACTAAACGACCTACCCGCGAAGGTGGAAATCGTATCACCCCCGTTTTTAACGAGGTAAGAAATCTAGCAAGGAGTGTTTAATTACTGGGTATATTTACCGCACGCTGTCGGAATTTTGTGTCCAGTATAGCGCTTGTAAATTCATCCAGCTCCTCAAGGGTACTCATACGCTGGAACACAGGCCCGTGAGGTGCTGGAGTGGGTTTCGAGTCGCAACGATACCCATGTCCCTGCCGGTTGTCATAAAGGATATCTAGTTTGACCTTCATATCCTCTATGGTCTTTGCCGTCTGGACCAAATTTTCCATTATCCAGCGCAGGCAGACCTTCAGGGTATCCTTCTTGCGCCTTGATGGTGAGTTATGGCGTCGACGTTTGCGATGCCGGCTGCTAGTGCCTAGGGTGTACGGGTCGGTTGAGAAGGCAAATACTTGTGTGTGGAGACCCGCCTAAGGGCATGGTCGCCTTAGGCAATGGTTCACGAGCACGATAGATTCACAAGTGAAACTCGAGGGTGTTGGTTTGGTTGTCGTTGTGGCGCTGCTAGCTGTGGGAGCGTTTGTTTGATAGGGAGTCAATAGGAATGGGGATGGGAGGGTTGGTAGATGTTTAAGTGTCGATACTGAGGTGGATTCCATTGTTACAGGTTCGTGTGTGATCGAATAGGCCCATGATGCGTGCGAATTTGCGTGGACAGCGCAGTTGCGGATAAAGGAACTACGTCTGAGAAACCGAAAGACAGCTCCGAACGCGAATGGCCGAACACGCTGCAGCAGTGCGGAGAAATGACGCCAGCTCTCAAGTTACGGCTCATTCGACGGGTTCCGGCCACACATTCAAATTTGACGAGGCCGAAATTCTCGTAAGAGGTGACAACCGCGTGAGTCGGGAGCTGCTTGAGTCATGGTTTACTGGCCCCCGGTCTATTAACAAGTGCAATGATCTTCCCATTCAATACAGCGTGCTGAGACTTCGTCTAGGCGGAGTAATTGGGACGCGGGGAGCGCACTGGTGAACACTCTTCCCAACACCCGGGTCAGCGCGTCAGATGGTCGAGCAATCATCACACCAACATCCTACGCAAGTGGTGAAATTGCAGCAACTAACGACGCGAATATCGGCCATCACGCCACGTGCAACGATCCCTGATGAAAGGGAGGCAGCCGTGAATATTCATAGGTATGCGGTAGCATGGCTACTGCATCCTATAAATACTGCAGCCGCATGTGCATGGACCACCCTTATCTGCTTTTGTCTCTCATGATGGATTCGAGCAGGAATCCGAAACGTCAGGCTAATAAAGCTCTTGTCCCTGCGATCGTGTCTTCTTCTTCTTCAAGACTGCTTCCTGGGACTCGTTTCTCCGCTTCTATTGACTGTGTGGATAATGACGATGGATGTGGCGAGCGTATGTGGGATATTGTGCGCCGACCACAGTGCCATGGATTTGCGAGTGATCGACCAGGTCGGTGCGCGAGGCGAATGTTCGATTACAGTGGGGACAGGTTAAGACCGAGTCTCCACCGCTGGTGGCGAGGACGGTAATAATGAGAGTGGTGATTTGCGGACCATCGGGGGAGTTTTGTTCGGTGGCGGGAGTGGCAGCTGCTTTGGTCGCTGTCGTGAATGTTGTGGCAAGAATGATGGAGAAAGCGATGACCGCTGTTGGCGGGACATTAAGATGTCATGCATCGGTGCTGATGGCGGTCGTCGCAGTGGCCGCAGTGAGATTTGGAGCAAGGGTAGCACGAGAAATAGCGGTCGGAGTTGTCGGGCTGGTGAGCTGAGTCCGAAGATGTTTGACGAGACCGATTCGCGCACTAAATGTTCCTTGACATGTTGGAGGGGTTCGGAGTTGGCGTTGCCGGTTCGGCACGACTAAGACTTGTTAGTTTGGTAGGGGGCACTCACCGATCGTTCTTACGGAACTCACTTGTTCCGTTGTGTCTTACGGGTTCTCTCTCACTAGCCCAACCAGCAACCGCACAGAGGCGCATGATATAGGCACAATGGCATTACCGACAAAGACAGGGGAGATTGGAATGGCCATTTCTGGCTTATTAGCTGCCGTCAGTCAGTCATACCGAACTCCGAAGTGTGGAACACCCGAGGCTCGAACTCGCGACCTGGGCCACGTGCTCGTTGCCCTGTCGGTTTCGATCGCGAATATACAATGGTAGGGGACGTTTGTTGGTTTCCCAACTGGTGTCAACAGTGGCGAGTCAGTTGGCTTCATATATTACTGCTCTAGTCGGCCCTGTTCTAGGTCTTGGTAGGTCCTCAGTTTGATCTGGAGCCGTTTCCAGGAATTCTTCAAGGCGTCCTTGTAACGACGGGTTTCACCTCCGGAAAACTCTAGAGGAACCACTGATGGACTCAATTCCGACGAAAAACTGTGGGCTTTGCTTGCGTCTATGCCGTTATATTTGGTATATCGTGCTACCTACGCATATACTACTGGCTGCCTGTTGGCAGTTTATGAATATTGCGCGGTAATTCTGCTATTGCTGATGGACTTCGGTCCAAATATTGATATCAAATTTCAGTCTAAGCCCATAAGTCAAACAGCAAATATTTTCTGAGAAACTTAAAAATCCGCAAATTGACCTTGTCGGCAAGCACTCGTGGCGACAACTCCGTAGAAGAGTTGTTTGGCAGGCGCTCGTTGTCCATCCTCACGAGGTGACCGTCCCACCGTAAATGCAGTTGCCGAGGATTCCCGTCCGTTCCGGAACTTCTTCTTTGTCCGAGATCCATTCCTGCTACCTCAACTTTAGTATCCAGCTGAGACAACTGAAATAAAAGGGATTGAATTTCCGCACTTTTTTCCATAGACTGTCCAGGTCCCGCGCAATAATGCAAAATCGCTAATATGACCGCTTTATATGTCTTCGGTTTGGCGTTCAGATGGAGACCGTCGCGATTCCATACGGAATTCTGCAGTCGATCGAAAGCCTGACGGGCTTTAGATATTCGATGGGCCAGTTCATCGAGGATTTTGGATGCCTAGGTAGGCGAAATTTTCAAAAGTCTTCAGTTGGGTGTCGTTGACGTGGATTCGAGGAGCACTCTATGCAGTGTTCGCTGGCGACTGATGCATGACCACCGTTTTTTCCGTGTTGATGGTTAGCTCGAAGTTGGCGCAGACAGAAACGAAGAGTTTCATGCTGCGTTGTATGCAGTCCTCAGCAAAGAACAGGTCGTGTATGGTAGTTGCAGGAAGACGAGTTGAGACCTGCATGCGCCGACTGTTGAGAAGATGACCGTTGGTCCTGTGGGCGGTGCGTATCCCGAGTCTGATACCGTTAGGCGTCCGCCAGAATGGCAGAGAAAATGAGGGTAAAGAGTGTCCATATTCTTTAGATTTTCTCGATTCAGTGCTGGTTTATTCACCGGAATAGACGCACTCAAGCTCAAGGCTATGTCAGAAGACAATCGAGATATCTCGATTATTCCTTGTGGTTCTATAGCAATAAACTGTAAGATTAATGGTGCACGATAGAGTTAAAAAGGCGGGGAATAAATTGAAACGTGGATGTACATTCCAAGTAATTAGACGATCAGTCAGCGAATGAATTTAAAAGAGGGCGGCGACGAAGCAAAGTAGACCATGGACAAAGGACAATGAAGAAAGGATAACGAGAACCGACGAATAGGGGCGCAGAAACAAAGGCAGGCTGGTATGAGTAAAATCTGGTTACTAACAAACGGTTAGTAGCAAAAAGACAATAATAGAAACTGACGTCAGGGCTGTCCAAAGATGTTCGGGGAGAGTACGTTGCCCTGCTCCGTCCCAATAGTTGCTGCAAATGCTTCGGAGACGGTCTCTTAGCCCGTGACTACTGCCACAATCTACTCGTGGAGCTGACACACCACATGAATCGTTCAGGAAAGCCGAACTTTGCATGATTATCCGCAGTTCATCGCGAGTTACCCTCTCAAAGTCTTACTTCAAGTCAGTGAAGTTAGTGTAGAGGTGGGTCCGCATTCCCTGGCAATTCTCTTGCAGCTGGCGGACTGCAAAAATCATATCGGTTGTTTCACGGTGGAGTCAGAACCGACACCCATTTTCTGGCGGAATTCTCTGTCCGAGATGGCTGTTGAGACGGTTGAGGAGGATGCGAGTGAAGCAGTGTTAAGTAACGAGATGTTTCTACGGTTATCATGGAGTCAGCGATCCCTGTTCCGTTTTCAGAAATGAACGACTGTCGCATTCGGCGATG
Source organism: Spirometra erinaceieuropaei (assembly GCA_902702965.1). Taxonomy (NCBI): domain Eukaryota; kingdom Metazoa; phylum Platyhelminthes; class Cestoda; order Diphyllobothriidea; family Diphyllobothriidae; genus Spirometra; species Spirometra erinaceieuropaei. Next base: position 38,054 of record CACRXP010001046.1, on the reverse strand, counting down.
ATGCACATGTAGACATCTAAGAATTCTAGTGCTGAGAGGGCAGCAATTTTGAGCATGTCCACACACCTAGGTCTTAATGCGTGTCCACTTCTTTTGGGGTTCCACTAAAAGAAGTGGACACGCACAAAGACCTAGATGTCTGGAAATGCTCAAACTTGCTGCCCTCTCAGCACTGCAAAAGAGTCGTCCAAAAGGCAACCAGCACCATGCACTGGATTAGGCGTGCCTTCAAAATCTTTCCTTCAGAACTCTTCTCACAGATAGTCGGGAAGTTCGTTAGACCGCACTTGAGATACGGAATGACATCATTGATGCCCTGGATGAAGAAAGATAGTGATGCCATAGAGCAGGTGTAACGACGGGCCACAAAACTGGTGGACGGTCTCGGGAGTCTGTCCTACCCAGAAAGACTGATCCAGTCAAATTTGTTCCCCCTATCCTCAAGGACTATGGTTTATAATAAAAATAATAATAATAATAAGAAAATTTATATTTTATGTACTGTTTTCAATAAGGTCATCAAGGGCATTGCCTATTACCCTAAAATACACTATTATTACACTATTATTATAAGTCCAGCAAACGTACGTTTTCAACTATTCATCTTCAGGCCTGTACAATAATATAAGGACAGAATAGCAAGAGTTGAGCATCCTTCTCCCCCTGCCTAAATCCTAGACAGAACTAGAATCCAACCACTGAGCTCTGAACGCTCCTCAACCCTCTACTCCATAGCAACTATTATTGGATGTTTAAATTTTGTCGTTCTGCCTTTATATTGTTTTGCAGGCCTGACAATGAATAATCGAAAATGTACGTTTGTTGAACTGTAAATAGGGTTTTCCTATCTGTAAATAGAGTTTTCCAAGGCCCTGCCCCTATCCCCCATATATACTGAATAACCGAACTGACTTGATTTCGTAGACAGTCATATGCTTAAAATCCTGACGAAATCGTCCTGGGGCTGCGATTTGAGCCATTAGCCATGGGCCTCTGTGCTGTAGCCTTCGGCGAGAATTCTGTCAGATCTCGGCGCTTTCCTGCTGAAGAGTTCATGCGTACCTCGGATTGTTTCTCGGTAAGAAAGTGGCAGATCAATGTCGTTGTTTTGTTCCACTTGAGAGGGTTGGTCGATGGCGGAGTAAGGTATTGTAGATAGGCCGTTCGGCACACTCTTGAAGTGCTCGACCCAAAGCTTAAGAATCTCTTTTTTCTCCGTCAGGAACGTTGTTTCATGTGGGTCGACAAGCGGTGCAATTCTTTTGGTTGGAAGGCCATGGATTGCCTTCACTGCTGCATTGAAGTACTTGATTTCATTGCGGTTGGCGTATCCTGATTTCTTCAGCCTTTCGAGCCATCCAGGAGTCCTGCGCCTTCCTCACTCGCTGCTATACGAGGCGGTGATAACAGATGAAGACCGCTTTGTTGACGTCGGTCTGATGGTCCGCGTAGACTTTGTGCAGTCCGCGATTTTCAGGGAATAAGATGCTGATGTCCGCATCATTGCCACTGAACCAGTTCTGACGCTAATTGGATTCACGTCCAAATAACCCAAGCAGTCAAGTGAAGAACATTCTGTGGTCAACACCAACGTGTTTTCGGAGTGACATTGTCGCCCGGGGCGGTATTTATTCCAGTTATTTAACTAACCGGTTGCTGAAATGTAAGCAGTGAGCAGGCAAATTAGGCAATAACCTTTAACTTCCTTGGTGGTGGCTCACGTTGGGGTCTTCTGCGAGGCTGCTGACTGAGCTTTCATCTTGGATATGAAAAGGCGGTGATTCTTCCATCCGCCGGCTTCGCAGATCGACTTAGTCAACATCACGTCCTGTCGATCTCGCCTCCAGACAGGAATATAGGCCAACGCCTGTCAGCGCCGCGATCGGAGGTGCATCAAGATCGCCGTCTTCGCGTCGGCAGGCGGGAAGTGTTGGTCAGGAGGAGACGGTTTTCTGCGTAGGTTCGCTGCACTTGCATATTTTCTAAGTACCCGGCACTTTCCTTCAGGCAGCGCAGCCTGTCCCTGAGCGGGCATTGAAGTCATCAAGGGGTTAGGGTTTCTTACTTCACCGCATACCGGTCAGCTGCCGCAGGCGTCCTAAGTAATATGGCGTTTATTTGGACATCAAAAACACTGCCGCGCAGCAGTGTCTGCCCGAGACTGACAGCGTGATCCGGGTAAATATGAAGGCGGAAATGTGTGGGATGGATTTATTCTAGGACAGACCTGAGCAACGTGGGTCATTAGGGGGATATTGGAGGCAAAACGCGTTGTAACACGGATGGCGGCCGGAGCCTTTCCTCCCCTCGCCTAAGGGTGTGGATACCTTTCGATGCAGACGATCGCCAATTAGAGATATGAAGGGATCTGTGGCTTCAATCGACGCACAACGTAAATGGTAATGCATATGTATCCAGTGGCAGTGCCATCTTTGCCCGACAAGCCAAGGCGTCCGCGTCCTGGTGCTCTTCACCGGTTCGATGGACAAGAGTGCATTAATGCCCCAGAAGATCTGCCCTCTAGCGAACAAGCTGACTAGTCAGATAACTAAAGCATTCCAGCAAACGGAGCGCCTTTGATCTGCGAAACGTTTGCCGGCAAGATAGTACAGAAACTTCTTAACCAACGTCACAACGGCCAGAAGCTCATTGCGTGTGGTTGAACAGCTACGCTCAGACTTAATTACCGTTTGTTTGGCAAAAGCGAACGGAGGCCCAAGTCCAGAAGCTAGCTGCTGAGACAAGACCTCGTTGAATAACTTCATCTGAGGCGTCCGTGTCCGAAACGAAGTGTTGGGGACCGTCAGCAAGGGATGGAGGTCAGACGTCGCTTCAGCTCCTCAAAATATTCGTTACAATCATCGGACCGGTGAAAGCTGCTTGTTAGCTAGTGGAGTGATTCAGAGGGATAGCAATGTGGGCAAGATCTTTGATGAAACTACTGCGACAGGAGGCCATACCCAGGACATTCCGGAGTCCATAAACGAGTACAAGTCTTGGCCAGTGTCAGATATGTGCAGTCTTCGCATAGTCTGTCCTAACCACATATGTAGAGACAATGTGATCCAAGAGAGGGGTAGATCGAAGGCCTACAAGCGGGTGACAGTGGCTTGGAAATTAACAAGGTGAGACTTGACTGTGGATCCGTAGATGATGAGGTCTCTAAGGCAAACCACATATGTGGCGGGGCATATTTTTTGTAAAACCGAGGCCATCTAAGAGTCTAAAAGTCGCGGGCAAGTTTGCCAGCCCTAAAGGCATAGCTTCAAGACCCTATAACGCGAAAGGAGCGGAATATTCTGCTTATGTCTATCCACCGGTGTCACTTTCACTTGCCAGCAGCCTGTGTGTCATGTTAGAAAGACCAGCATAACCTGTCAGACCATCTGGAGTGGAAATAAATCTTTGAAGGTTATCGAATGTGACTTTGGGCAGCCAACACACAAACACAGGGATCTATCTTTCCTCTTAATAAGAAAAATTGGGGAAGCGAAGGGCAAAGATGACGAATGACATGCCTGTCCAGCATGATGACCTGTTCAGAGAATGCACTGAACTCCAGCAAACGGGTTGGTGCACCGGACGAGCCGGGCCCACCCGACAGTTCGACCGTCGATTTCGACGATGTCCACCGTGTGCCCCACAGCTGCAGCGGCGGTGGGAGCAGGGACGGTGACTTGCGCAGGGGTGTATAGTGCCAGTAGACTTGCGCTGCATCTACCTACACTCTCTCCTCCTCCCCCGCCTGGGCCCGGTGTCAAGACAGAGTCAAGAAGACCGGAGACGAGGGAGGCCGCAGGTGGATGGCTCGGACGGATCCTCACCTTGGCGTTCCACCACACCCCCTGGTCCACACAACAATAACCAGGATTTCAACCAACACAACAGAGATTTGGAGGCTGGCACGGCCGAAGCTGCACCTGGGCGTGCCGCCAACGCCTGGCTCGGATCCCACACTGTGGTGAGAGTGCCATAAAGGCCACATTAAAAAGGAGCCATTGCAGCCTGACTCTCAGGCCGCCTCCAGTGAAGGAGGAGGTCCAAGTTAGCCCGTCATTTGGCAACCTTCCAAGCCACGGCTTTTAGCGCACCGTGATAGCTTCAAGCGCTTCAGATTGTTTATAGTGAGGAGAAAGTGCGCTGAGTCGTCGACCTCACTCTCCCTTCCCACTCCCACACCCCAGCCGCTGTCCGAGCCGGTCAGGAGACTGGAGTGTGGAGTGGGCGCGGTGGCTGACATGGTCGACGGACCATGACTGCGCGCGCCACAGCACGACCTGGCCCCCCTTACACACACAAACACCAGGATTTCACACAACAGGGGTTGAACGGCGTGTCTCTCACTTGCGTGAGAGTGCCGTGGAAGGTGCTGTTACAGCCCGTCCCCAGCCCACCAGTCCGCCACTACATACAACACACACACAACGTGACGAACTGCGCGAACCGAGAGCGGGCCTCAATCAGCAACCTTCCTATCCACGACACTTGACGTGTCGGGATAGTCTCGGACACAAGTCACCCGTGCAGCCGAAGCCGCATGGGGACCGAGTCGAGATG
>CACRXP010001045.1:120625-130661 GCA_902702965.1 Spirometra erinaceieuropaei | reverse complement strand
CACGGATCTTCGTGGCGACGGAGATGCAAGTATATCAATCAATAAAGCAGTTTGCATTGTGACCATGGCACTAAGCTCGTTCCTGTGTTTAAGCGTCTCCGTAGCGAATGTGGCATCTGCCTCGGATAACATTGTTAAGGCTGACTAATTTATTTTGCTACTTTCAGATATCCCCAGGGTGATTGCGTCATGACCAACTGAGAAACACTTGTTCGATTTATCGTGGCCCATTTTTGGCATTTCTTTTTACCCACCAGGACCGTTGTGGTGCTTGAGCTGTTTATACCAAATGTTGCCTCGACAACATAGCATAGTCATCCCACGTTTTCTAGTTTCTAAGAAGTTACGACATCGGCCAGGTCTGCTCCACTGTTGCCCCGCTTACCCGCGGTGACCTAGACACCCGCTGGCTTTGAAAGTACCGCCTTGTCTCCTCAGCTGATACCCATGCTCGAGCCGGACACTCAGTACAGGCTTTTAAGCCTGTTAGACGGGTTTGCTCGCTAAGATCCCCTGGTTTCCCGTCGTCCCACAAGGCGCGAGTGCAGTTATCGACAGTTCAGCCTTTTGGGAAATAAACCACCGGCGTACGATGTCACTGGATCTTTGGGCTAGTGATCAGAACGAGAGTACCCTTCCAACTGTGGACTGCACTGTTTTGCCTTCGGACGCCCGTCATCCTTTGTTTTTTCCCTCTTTACCTCAGCTCCTTACGAATTACCCTGTCAACATATTCTGGTCCATCCTTGTCCACTCTTCCTGTGTTGATTTAACTACGTGACATCTGTGACAACGACAGGCTTGTAAACTCTCGCTTCTTCCTTTCCCATAACCGCGCAGCTTCTGGGAAGCGTACTAAATCGGGATCTGCGTCGGCTGTCAAAAACACTGATGGAAATGGCAGCATTGCTACTGCTGCTGCTGCTGCCGTTGGCAATAGTGCTGTTATAGCTTCGGACAGCGGTCATTCTAGCTCCTCCCCTGCGCTCGCTTCAGCGTCATCTAACCAACAAGCCTCCATGCTTCAAACCTCGGCCCAGATCTTTTCATCTGCCGCCTCCTCAGCCTCCTCGGTTTCGCCCGCAACACTCTCCTCCAGTTCCGGCATCGGGTCCAGTCTCAGTGATCAAAAATCAGTGGACGCCTCCCCCGGCGATCTGGGCGTCAGTTTGCACAGCACCTTGAGCAGTCTCCCCATTGACCCCGCCATTGTTAAGGCCATCGAGGTAGGCCTATGTGTATATGAATCTGCTGTTTGTTTGTGCTGTGTGTCACATGGCAAGTGCGACCTCCACTGACCTGACCCGGTCACAGGATGGCGCATGCGCGTTCTCCATCTGGCTTATTCGTCTCAGTCAAATAGCCCAGATGCCCTGGAGTGTTTGTGCCAGCGTTTAGCTGGCAGTGGATCTTATCGTCTTGCCATGAGTTCATGCACCGTCTGGCATGCCCAGGGTAGTGTCGATATTCAGTCCTGTATATTCAACTAAGGTAAATGGATGTAACTGCCATGTGACGTCTCCAGTCTTATGCGCTCAGATCCCATCCAAGGCTACCCCGAGTAGTGTTAATTCTCTAAAACACAGTTTTAAACCATATTTATTACTAAACTTCGGAAGGGTGGCTGCCATTACAGTAATGGTTTCGAATTGCGCAGGCGTGCGTAACTCACGAACGCATCCTGAGTGGCAGGCTGGATCCGAGGATGCTTATACACTGTCACCTACTGCCAATAGGGTTCTGAAATCAGGTGGCAATTCAGAAGACGAAGATGCGATCACTGGAACACGAAATTTATTGGCCTGACGTTCCGGATTCTCACTCGAACCCACCATCAGAGACAGTCTCAGATAAGGTGGCAAGTTGGTAAACTAGGAACAGGTTAGGAGAGTAAGACTAGTCACTTGAGCAACGGGACGTCCCGGTGAAGCTAGTAATGAACAGGATACGAGACCGATTAGGCGCACTAGCGGATGGCTTTCTCAGCTAACATGCTGTAGATTCAATATTTCTTACGCCGGACACACGATTGCACCCACACCTTAGTGGGATAGCCCAGTTTTCCTTCTAGCATACGCTGCCACTGTCTAGGCAAGCAAGACTTGACGACTTAGACGACTGTCACGCGTACGCTCTACATGGCCTGTCCGGTGCTACCCATCTAATTAATTGAACCAGTGGTTGTCTGCAAAGTAGGCGTAGATACAACGTGACATTTGGCAGTTCCTTTGTCGTAGACGACGCTGTGACAGCCACTGCTTGGGAGGCAGCGGACACCTGCGCATCATCGATCTCGCTTTCCCTAGTCATATTCCTTTTGCAAGCCATAGTCAAGACGACTGTAGGTGAACGTGGCCGTCGTGGCTTGCCAGACATTCGACCCGTTTTGTTGGTCCCGCACCACTCAAAAACCAGACTTAACTCCCTGCTCTCATGTCGGCCAAATTAAGAGGGAGCTATTTCAGCCTCACCCTATGTCGCGATAACTGAGTTATCCGGTGGATTATTGACTGCCAAGCCACGGCTTTTAGGATGTCACCACGGCCCAGGGGCCCGTCAAAAGCATTATGGCAGTGTAGAGGGACCAAGAATAGGCACACAGTGTAGCCAGTACGGTAACAATCTGGAGATGGCACCCAAAAAAATCCGCCTAACCAAAGCAGCCTGTCTTACGGACAGGTGGTAATAGGGGTTTTATAAGTTGTGGCTGGTCGGGATGTACGATACTAGCCGACGGAAAGCCTTTTTTGAACAGATGAATGATCGAACTTGGTCCGCTCTCCATTCCGTTATTACAAAATGAGTCGCCAAAGGCATTATAGTGGTAACGGACGAGTGGAAGGCGTATAATCGTCTTCCCTCAGAAGGTTATCTACATTTATCTGTTAACCACTCAAAGAACCTCAAGGACCCTACCACCGGCCAGCACACCAATGCCATTGAGGCATACTGGAGTAGACTGAAAAGGAAACTCTATGAGGGAGGCCCTGTATGTGGTCGAGCTGTGTGGGCTCACATAGACGAAGTACAGTATCTTATTTGGTTTGACCTCAATGCCATGTCTTTGACAGATGCCTGGGAACTGTTCCTGTCCCATGCTGTGCAGATTTGGCCTATTTTAAAGTGATTTTGTTTTGTAATAAACTGCCATAATGCGAATGTATGCCGTATATTCAGGTGTACGTGTGTAACGATGGGGAAGGTTGGGTAACAGCGACCATCGTCCATGTAACCTCCTGCGATGTTCGTTCGGCCAGCCCATGTTAGACCGTCGGGGAAAGTCCAAGTAGTGCGTGAAAGTAGGCCTGCAACCGCTGATATAGGCGTTTGAGTCCACTGTTAAAGGTATTTTTTCTAGGTAACAGATTTTTTTTGGGTGCCATCTCCCGATTGTTACCGCTAGTGCAATTTCAGTTCGGCATAGGTATGGGAAAGATTATCAGGGTGCGTTTATTTTACACAGACGTCTATCAGGGGTCTGAGCGCTCAACACGCGTCCGACTCCAGGCGTGCACTCGCGTCCTTGTTCAAGGGTCGGACAGCCGCAGATGGCCAAATGTGTGTTTCGCGTGATAGCTAGATGATTTGGTTAAGCGCCTGTTATCGGCCGTACTCGGGACTGAATACGCGCTTGCGCTGCATCCACGCAACAGCGGTGATCACGAGTCCTGTGTGCGCCAGGGGCGGGACGCTTATGCGCGCCTCAAATGCTTACGGTGGTTTGCGGTACTTGAGGACGGTCACTGCCTGGGAGGACAACCTCGGCTTGTGTGTAGTCTTGTTTCTAGTGACGGGACCCTAGCAGCACCTAACTTACTTTCTTCCAATACCTACCATGCCTCGAAGGTACCCGTAAGCGTGGTCATGGTGACTGGACCAGCATGTGCACCTGTCGCGGGGACACGAACCAAACTTCATCAAAGGAGTCTCAGATCTCCTTCTGAGTCCTGGAAGAAGGCACTTCCATTTACACCCAGCCCCGTTTGATCTATTCAATCATGCTTTAATCTCACATCGGCCCTGTCGAACACTTCAGCAGTCATCGTCATCCTAACGGCGTCGACAGTGCTTACACATAGCCAAACTGTTCACTCACGCGTTGGCTCAGTCGTTGTTGGAAAAAAATAGAAAACCGTTAGCAGGAGCCCTGTCCTAATGCCGCCAGGTTCCCCTAATCATCAGGCATACTATCCCTACGTATGTGGATGCCAGCTCGAATCTGCTTCGCTACCCAACAATTTGTGCAGTTAAGTTGAACGCCGATAGCGACGGACAAAGTAGCGCATGTTCGTCCCCTTTCAAAAAAAACAAACGGGGATTAAGTTGTCTCGTGACATGCGTTTGTAGGACTGCGTCAAGCCTGTGTGAGTTTTTAACTGCTTCCGTACACCCCTGCGGCACGCGTCAGACAGGAGCCGACTCCGCGTTGGTCACTGCGCTCAAAATCGATTGAAAGGCTCGGATAGATCCCCGGTACGTAGGAGAGTGTAGATACAGTAGAGTTGATTCCGGGTAATCCTCACGTCAAGTCAACACACTCATCACTAATCAATTTGACGTGCTTGAACCTGTCGCGACTGTAATGGCTGCTTGGCGTGTTTTTTTTATGACACCTCTGATTTCTATGAGATCCGCCTCGTGTGTGCTACGCGTTAGACGACGAATTCGCGTCGTGTCAGCCATTGCATTAAACTACATTCATATGCGGCTTGAGTCAGGTAAGCCGTTGGTGTCTGGAAGAACGGAGAGGGTTTGGGGCCGACCCAGCTTGGATCCGGTGTCTAAATTCCTCATTGCGCAAAATCAAAAGTGTCTTGAGTCTATCACGATGCTCTAATTGTTGTGGCTTAGAAGGCTGTCAACTGACGGAATAGCGCGGTCCTACTAAAGACTGATTGTCAGACTGCAGTAGCTCCTTAGTATTACTCTCGCCTACGTGGGATCTGAGACCCCGGAATGAAGTCTGGTGGTATGCTTCGGTTTGTGTACCAGGTCGTGTGTAGCCAGCATAGACGGCCGTTCGACTTTCCTGGTCATTGCTCCCACGTCTACCTCCTGTCGACTTGCCAGTGTCATTTCAAAACACCTGTGTGGAAAGGGGGGGTTAGGTAGATACATTGAAAGCCGGTTTGCTCATGGACACATTAACGCATAAGTCACGGCTGTGATCGTCTCATGAGGCAGGGGTGGAGCCGTCGTGTCCACCCCCAGGCGGACTTCGTAACTGATGCATTGAACCAAAACCAGGACCACATTGGTTCACGGCACGCATTACTGGTGCTGTTTTGGGTCTGCATGGGTGTAGCGCGCTTTTTGTGTGATAGGCTCGTTAAATTGACCTCTTATCTGCACTGTTTTGGAGCCGCGCACGCATGCCTTATGTGACCTTTTGTTCTTACAGGAGCGCGTCCGCCAAAAGCTTAATGAACGCATAGAGGCGCTCATCCTTGAGCGAGATCGTGCACGCGAGAAGTTGTCGCAAATGGAGAGTTACGTTGCCAAGCTGGAACACGACCACAAGGTGGAGCTGTGTGAATGCAAAAAGCGATCTTGGTGTGTCATCTGCCTGAAAGAGGCTCTATACCACTGCTGTGCCGGCGTGGCCTACTGTTCCAAGGAATGTCAACTTAAACACTGGACCAGCCAGCACAGTCGCGAGTGTAGGCGACTGGCTGAAGCCCAGCGTTCAACTACCGCACCGGCAAATTGATAATGCCCACCTTCGCAGGCGTCGTCTACTCCTCCTCCTCGACGCGCATTTCTAGGACTACAATCTGCACATGTCTGTATAATTGCATCTGCTTTGTTCAGGCGATTTATACCACATGTCGCCATTTGTCGCTCCTCTCAGATTTGCAGCCATTTTACCCTCGCATAGGGAGTATGTTCACCACTGCTCAGACCTCTTGCCCTCTGACCGAAGGCCTGTGCACACCGCCAGAGGGAGCTTCGTCTTTGCGAGCCGTCGCGTGTGGCGGCGTTCCTTTGTCTTTACAGTCCTCTGTCCCTCGGGGTGGGATGGGCTGTAGTGGCCATTGCTCCCTCCAACCTCCTCCCTGCTGTATATTTTGCGCTGTGGAAGGCCGTTGTCTGATAGCGGCTTGACCATCTGTACATTTCCTCATCGCTGTGATTCAAATAGGCCGCTGCTTCTGGCTTCAAAAACCAGGCTGGCAGCAAGATAACGCGTCATTTAGCATCATAACTTTTCTCAAGATAAACCTTTATTTTTTCTCTGCCCACTCCCCCCTCCCCCAAAATCTCGCCTATGTACATAACCATAAATATACTCGCACAAGCACTCACAGAAACGCTCTTTCATTCTTCTTTGGTCTTTTTCTCCCTTCTCTTTCACTCCCTCTCTCTCTCTCTCCGACCCTTTCATCTCTTCTCGCTGCCATGTTCGTGTATAGTTGTCCAGTTCACGATGGTCACGCCATCCGCCTGTTGTGAAGGACTTCGATACAGAGACGTTTTGTGATAACGGGGTGCGCTGTTCACGGCCCTGTCGCCATGCGTATTCTCTCAGGTGCCACCCTTTCTTTCCTGTCCGCCGCCTTTGATCTCTTCATTTCGATCCTACCCTTGTCCCCTGGGGGGAAGGCGAGTTGGACTCCTAAGGGAGCGCACCGCTGCACGTGATCCTCCATCCCCCTGCTTCTTTTTGTATTTGCACGCTTGCTAGAGCTTGGCCACGCTGTCATTTCCCCAATAAACACCGATTTATGCGTGCGCCCATGCGCCTTATTCCAGCGCGCGGTCGTCCCTTCCTCCCGTAACGTCCTGCGACCACATCTGAGATTGGGCGCCCGCGTGCGCCTGTCATAAATTTGGTGAAACTTTTGTAACATTTGTACACACACCATGCCCTCCCAGACTACCCGTTCCCTCCTCTGTCGCCACTACATACCTTGTGTGCGAGCTCACTTTGCACGCTTTATATATATATATATATATATATATATATAAAGCTAAGAGCCTTTGTTAAGAATTTTATCCTTTCATTCCCTGTCTTCCTATTACTGCATTTTTGTGCTCCGCTCTCAAGGTGTGTCGTTTCCTCACCAAGGCCCGTCTTCGTCCTAGAATGGTCATCCTCCCGGGAAATAAGTTATCTTGCCCTGCCAACGCCTTTGTCTCGCCAGAGCTCGCAAACCAGTTAGGGATTCCGTAGGTGACAGCGGGAGACGAGTTACATACACTGGCGAATCGAGCCCTTGGAGTTTCCCGTGTCTGACTTCGTGCGAACTCGCATCTGACCATTTCCACGCTGCCGTGTTAACGCAGGCAGCAGCCGCCGCCTTTAAGACCTCATCATGTGAAGACAGCTTCTGCAACGGCCGGATTTCAGACGAACACAATCTCGCTGACTCGGGTGCGGTTGCAGGTACTTGCTGTCAGAGCCACTGATATCAGATGCTAGTACCGTGAAAATATTCGTCTTCTACGGCGCCACCCAATAAGTACTGCCTGAGTCCTCAGCTGCGTCTCAGCCACTGGCGATGTCCAATGCTTAAGGACAATCTTACTGATGAGGTATTGTAGCATTTTGCTTCCCTTAAGCTTAATGAAAGCGTGGTAGCGATGGCGATGTCACTGCAAGACATTTCGCTCCGTTCAAGAACTCTGCTTTCCCTCTGGCTGTACCATCCAGGGGCGTCGAGCCTTTGACAGTCCGTTGCGTGGATCCTCGATGACATCTGGGAGTGAGTGAATTTCAAAAGAAGTCTACAAGTACTGCCAGACGTCGACCCGGCCTTTCTGCCTGAATTTGGGAGGCTGGGATGACATTGTTCTTTCCGATCCGAAAAATACGTGACAGACTACTGTGCGAGAAATGTTGCGGTTTCGACCTCCGCTCGTGGCGCGACTTAAGGACTGGGCACTGTTTAATATTTTCATGGCATCTCCATGTCATGGGCCGACGACCACTTCCATTCCCGTGTTTTTTTCACCGAGTTTTCATTTCGGCTGTCCAACATGTAGCATCAGATCATCCCAGTGTAGCGGCAACTCCTGGCCGCTGCGGTGTCGATCCTAATTTGACGGATGGCGCTCCTTCGAGCGTGACCTTTACGTTGAGTTCTCTTTCCTCGGTGGATTTGGTGCGGATGATCTATGACAACGGCACTTTCCCAAGCCAGGTGCCGGGGAGACGAAGTTGACTAGACACATTTTGTTGAGCGAGGGAGTGCGGGCGGCCGGCAGAAAGTTATGTCTGTCCGACGAACGGGTGCCAGATTCTTGAAGGCCGGTCAGTGCAAACTAGTCTGTGAGCGGCAGAAATTCCGTACCAGGCCACTACTGACGGTATAAATGGTATTTCCTTCGCATGTGCGCAGTGTATTGACTTCCATCCTTGAAGTAGGCGCTGAACCGCTTTGTCCCCCAAGTCGATTTTGGAGTGGGAGACACGCATGTCTAGTCACCTGGGGGGACAGCGGTGAGCCCGAGCTGCGCTAGACCGCAATGGGGCCCCCATTGCCTTTTGGCATGCCCAAGTCGGACAACTCCGAGTGCACATCCCCAACTATATCAGACAATGGGCAATAAGGTGTCAAGGGCCATCCTCTGACGGCGTCGCATTGGCAGATAAAAATTGACGACTGACCTGCAGCCGCTGAACCACTCGGGGCCAGCTAAACTGGGGGTCTCCAGCTATATGCACGTGGAAATCGTACGCTTTTGTTTAGCCGGACACATGTCAAACAAATCGAATGCAGAATCTGAGGAGTCGGGATTTGGTTTCGCTAAGAGGGCAGATAGCACCACGCAGCGAAAACAGCCGGTTAAGGATCCTCCGAACGTTCTCCTCGACTCCCGCCGCTGAGTAACGTTGGACAGTACAAGAGCGGACTTCTTCCATTGGCTCCTCGCGGGCAATCGCAACACCCATCACGGCTATGATATCCTCTCCACGGAGGTGGGAAACGATATCTGATATCTGACTGAAATCCAGACTATAATGGTTCCTTGCTTTGCCCTCATGACAGTCCTTACTTTTCGGAATTTCAGATTCCCCCTTCGGGCCTTGCCCCTAAAACGGGCGACGCCGTAGATGCGCTGGTCCAACACAAGGGCTGGATGGGAGTCCAACGGGCGTTTTCGAGAATGCGCACTGCATAACAAATGCCAATATTAGGGTGTAGTGAAGAGACGAGTCCCAGGAAGTAGTCTTGAAGGAGACATGATCGCTGGGACAAGAGCTTTACTAGCCTGACGTTTCGAATTCCTGCTGGAATCCATCATCAGAGAAAACAGCAGATACGGGGGCTTCACGCACAAGTGGCTACAGTAATTATAGGACGCAGTCGTGAATCACCCGTATCTGATGTTGTCTCTGATGATGGTTTCGAGCAGGAACCCGAAACGTCAGGCTAATGAAGCCCTTGTCCCAGCGATCATGTCTCCTTCTTCAGAATTAGGGTGTGGTGGCAGGCCCTGTTTCGGACTCACACCGCGCCATTTGGAATCCCTATCGCCCCCACTTTTGTTGTGAAAACCCCGGTCAAATGTATGCTGTAGATCAGGGGGTGTGGTCGTACGCCTAGGTACGGGCCCACGCCGCGCCAGCCAACTGCAGCCTTCACCGCCTCCAGTCTTCTTGACTCTGGCTTGACACTGGGTCCAGGTGGGCAGGAGGGAGTTCGGTAGACGATTCGCAACTCCACCACCACTATGAACTAATTCACACCCAAGTCGCTGTCGTTACTCTCACCCTGCTGGGGAACACACGGTGGACATCGTCGAGACCGACCGTCGAACTGTCCGGGGAAGGCGGTATTCGTGATGAAAAGTGTCCGCCCTGGCAGATTTTTGTTGCTGTTGCCAACTTCATGACTCCCAGCTGTCCCCTTTCATGCGGCATGGACCGTACACTCGTCCATACTGCTTGAGAATTATTCTCCACTCCGTACACTCCAAGTCTTCACTGTTCACTACCGGAGCTGCATAATCACTATTTCAGTGTGATGGGCTTCTTCTCTGACAGCGGCGGTCGCAATGACATTTGACAGTCCTTAATGCCGGAAGGGTA
>CACRXP010001045.1:67762-106863 GCA_902702965.1 Spirometra erinaceieuropaei | reverse complement strand
GTGAATTCGCCGTTGCTCTGCTGTTTGATTGATTCCCCTGTGTGTTCCCGAAAGGCAAGACGAGCGAAGCCGCTCCCCACCCAGATGGGCGTTTCAAAGTTCGTGCGTCGACCGTGATTAATGGAGTTTCCCTTAAATGTGGCTTTCTCATCGAGCCTTGCATGGGGCAGGGGATTGCTCGGTCTGTTTCTCAGTCAGCCTGACAACTGCCCATTTGCATTGCTAATTGTCTGCAGAGGACCGACACTTCATAGCCCGAGTCGCCTACGCACAGGTCTGTAGATTACACGTTGAAGTGCTGAAACGGAGAATATAGGGACAGGCTGGTTGTTGAGTTTAGTTTTCAGATGCTTCCAACTCACGCAGGAGTCCACCTGGAAAATCATCATAAGAGCAACAAGTAATCTGACTATAGTTGTAGTAAGGAAGATGAGGACGGATCTAGCACCGAGACCGTTTTCTAACTCTTACAGGAGCTCATCGTGAGAGGTAGTAGCAGCAACAGAACAAGCTAACCAAAGATAAGTGACGCAGGTCTCCGTAAACCGGTGCCTGGTCGACACACCGATTGACTGAATTCACATCCGAGGACCAGGCTCTAATCAATTCTCCACTTGTCTTGCCTCCGGCGTGTTCTACGACGTTGATCTCGTGATCCGCCTCGAGGCGTAGGCGGCAACTCGTGATAATTCGTCACTTTGTCGTACAGCCAACTTGTGGTTCCGTTGCTCCGCCAGCCCGCTTCATCCTTATACACTCAATTATCTGGTCTATCTCATGCAGTGTTGACCGAATTTATGAAGCATGTTGGATACGAGGATGTCGGCTTTCGAATGAGCCCCTTTTTGCCCGTCTGCGAAGATTGCACTTCGCAAAAATAACTACTTCAACGTTACTGCTTTTTACAATTGATTTTCAAAACCTTTATGGGCTAAAACATATTTTATTAAAAAAACATGCACAAAAATATTTTCTTCCTGTAAGCATTTGGCACCATCACTCACGTCACTTTCGAATTTGACACACAAGGGAAGGATGTCTTTTGGTTCGAAAAATTGTAATTATGAGACTTTTTAAGACTGTCCATATAACGCTTCCCACGGAAAGTGCATATCTTATGGTTTGGGAACCCCAAGTGCATGCGCAACCGCGTGTCGGTTTCAATGCCATCTGGGAATTATACCAAGTTGTCGAAACCCAGAGACACCCTTTTTTCAATTATGAGATTCGAGGGAGACATAATTAACTGCCCAGCGAGTACATGGAGGAACATTTTCGGACGCGGTTCCTATGAGATGTATTTGAACTTATAAGGACATCGAAAACCAACGGGAAAGTCAAAGACTCCTTTGTAGATCGCGGTTAATTTGAAACAAGAAACCTGGGCTGGCTTGATACGCGCCGACGTGCCTTCCGTCTCACCAATCAATGTACCCCCAGGACGCCTCCTGTCACACTGACCCTGTGTTGCCATCAGATCGAGGTAGGTACGGCAGAGAGAGTGGGGTAAATACATCGAAAATCCCCCTGCTGCTACCCACTTTATATGCAAGTCACCACTGCGTCCTCGTTGACAGGACAGCCGAACTGTCCTTCCCGACGGCTTCATTTCCTTGTTTGCTGGCTGCTAAGCCAGGTCATTTGTGGACCGGTCGAGAAGCCTGGGTTCCGTATCCATATCACAAATAGGCTAAGCCGCGAGTGAGGTCCTGGCTACCACGACCGTCAGGCTCGGTCCCAAATGCAAAGACAAGGTGGACGCCAGTTGGGAGGATTGTTTATCCCTTATAGAATAACTGGAAGAGGAGTTGGAGAGAGTTGGCTGCCGGCTGAGGGCACGCCCAGCGCCGGGAGAGCGGCCTACCCGGCGCCCGTCAGGGAATGCGTCCGAGTGTCTTACGACAGGACACACCTGACTCGACCTTGAATCTGATTGGCCAGTTGGAGAGCCGAATGGGCGAATGGTGAATAGCCCAGGTGCGCAAGTGCAGACACTCGCGAGAGACCCGGCTCGGAATGAGGCCACTACAGTGTCTGCGGGAGTGAGAAAGTGTGAGTTTGGATCGGTGGAACAGCCTGGGTCTCGTCTCCGCTCACGTTCGATGTAACCGGTGTTGCCAAGCAGCAGATAGTTGGGAGTTTCCTTGACCAAATGCACCGTCTACCCGATGACTAGTTGGGGGAACTCTGAACGTGAGACTCGCCCTACGCTAGAAGCGTGCGTAATAAGACAGGGCTTTTGCGTATCCCATCGATCCGGCCCACAGTCTACAACCAGATTAAGACTGCATTGAGCCAGGGAGAATAGCTAGCCGTCGTATGCAGCATTTAGCTTGGTGCTTATTCCTCCAGTCGCTGCGCTGGATTCCACTACCAGTCTTCTTGAATATGCCTCGACACCGGGCTCGGGTGTGATAGATGCTGTGAAAGTCCGCTATTACAACAAACTAATCCACGCGCATTTCACCGTCTGCCTTGCTGCGGGGCACGTGCTCTATGTCATCGTCCGCGACGCTCGAGCTGCCATTCCCCCAACTGCTAGTGTCTAAACGGATCGTAAATTGATAGAGGGGGTATAAGAACAGGCTGTTGGACATTGTCCACCCTCGGATGAACGTCCACAGGGCTGTTGCACGACGGTCCGCGAGAGATAAAAGGCCTGATTCTCAGACATCAGATTAATCCTCCAGGCAGACATCCTGCCGACATGTCGGATCCAACGCGGTCACCTTTATCGAAGACGGACCAGCGACTGACTGGGCAGACTTGGTTTAAGTAGACAATGCAATGGGCAGCCCTTTTCCCCTCTAGCAATGGAGCCAGGCAGGAATCCGAAACACCGGGTAGACTCCACTCGGCAGCCCCGCCGGGGTTTGGACTCGCGACAGCACAGCATGGTTTGAGTGCAGTCAACGCTCTAACCGTCCACGTTAGGAGGACCCAGTCGAGAGCTCTGAGTTTTTCCACGCCTGCGCTATGTTACCTGAAAAACCTACAACAACCCCCGGAACCAGCCGATTCCGATACAGTAGGACGAATGCCCAGACAGGTTTTCCCGAGTAGTCGAATCAGGCTCACTTAACTACTAGGTATTTTGGCAAATTTAAGTACTGTAATGAAATACCCCGTTGTGAAAAACTCGGCGATATTGGTGGGAGTTGAATCCGTGACAAAAAACGTAAGAATAAACGCGATCAACACGACATTTTTCGTAGTTGCATCGATGCCATCTGTGGATCATAAGGTCAACACATGCTTATTTTTCATTTTCGTTTCGCTATTTTCCCCTTGCTATCCACAAATACAGTGCCTCTCCGCAATGCCAGGTTCAGTCCGGCAAAACGGACGCAGTGCCGAAGATGTGCCGACAAATGCTTGGATTAGAAACTCAACGTAGCATAGCCTACTTGGCAAAGCGTACTTTAAGCGAGGAGTGAGGGATGAATGTTGTTCAGTCTCCATGAGAAACGCTTTTTGGACCCATTTTGCAAATGGGACTGAGACTAGGGAGCCAGTCAGACGCCCTGCGATCTGGTGTAATGTCTTCCTATTAAACGTCGGTAGGGTCTTCTGACATAATTCCAATAACTTCGTGGGATTCCGTGGGGGTTCCCTGTCTGGCCACAGTCTTCGAGGCGTCCGCAGATAACTTCCTGTACCAAGTTGAAATGCCAGAGACTCTGTGTGATTGATTTGCGGAGGGCCGCAATTTTGAAAGAAGGAATTTCAACGCTTTAGAAAAGTTTGCTCGTTCCAGGCAGACAGCTAGAAGATAAGAACAGGTTACACTGCACGGTAGGATGTACGCGCGGAAGTTCTCTCCTCGCGCATTCCAGCCGGCGCGTTTTCACTGAGGCATCTGCAAGCTGTATGTCCTGTGCCCTATGGTGATTTCGTTGAATGTATGCGCCCAGTTTGCCCCTAAAGCGGGTCACGCTGTAAATGTTCCGTACCAATACGGGGCAGGCGTTATCGAGAACGCGCATTCGTAACGAATTTTAACATTCGGGGTGCGGTGGCACGCCCAGTTGCAGGCTCGCGCCGCGCCGATTGGGATCCCTGTCGCATCCATTTGTTAAAAATCCCCGTCAAGTGTCTACTGCGAGCCAGGGCGTGTGGTGGTACGCCTAGACGAGCGTTTGTCGTGTCAGCCACATGCACGCTCTCCTACCTCCGGTCTCCTTGATCTTCTCATGCCAAGGGAAGGGTGCGGTAGATGCAATGCAAGTGTACCACCGCTATGAACTAAAGTACGCGCAAGTCATCGACTCAGCTCTTACCCTGCTGTCGAGCAAACGATGAACATAGTCGGTAACGACGACCAAACAGGCGCATGAGCCTGGCTCATCTACGGTTGTCGGAGGAGGAACAGGCATTTGTAGCTCCAGCAGGAGACCTTAGTAGTTAATAACCGAGTAGGCCCGGGGCAAGGAAAGCAGTAAGCGCTGGCATTTTGATTATATGCCCTCTGTTGGGCGTATAAAGACGAATTCCCATCGTAACAGGCGTCTATGTGGGCACTCATTAATTATCTATTCCCAGATTTTTGCAAACAAAGCTATTCGCGGTGAAGTCCGTCTCTGGCCAGGAGACGAATTCCGGCGACGATGACCGTCAACTGGGGGATGGACGGCCACCCCCCTCCCCCCACCTCCTTCACGCCTAGGAGACAGTGACCATCTCCAGAAAGATGATGCACTTGCACTAATTCTGCGATATGAGGGAAACTTTACCTATCCGTAGTACCAATTTACTTTAAATCGGTTGACGGTGAAAGAAACCCCTAAAACCGCTTTTTCTTACATAAATGGTTTTAGTCCCAAAGTTTGATTTAGGCTTAAGCTTAGGTTTGAGTATACTGTCATGCTCGAAGTTAAGTTCAGGACCGGGGTATTGATTGAGACCAAAGTAGAGGGTCGCTATAAGTGTTTTTTTTTAACGCAGACGACTCACACAATCTCAGGATTTTGGATGAACTTACGCACGTTCATCTGGCAGATGTGCTTATCTCAGTAGTAGTTCAAAGTCTGAGGCAAAATTCGGCTACTGGCCATATTTTTTCCTTTCAAGTCGGCTTGCGCAGTTGAAAATTTGGTGAGACGGCCTTATGACGAATTCCAGGAAGTGTACACATTCTCCTGTCCTGACCCTAGCCCCAAACTTAACGATAACCTTATCTTTTACCTCGATTCTGCCTTAACCCTGAAACTGATCACAAGGTTACCTGTACTACCGATGGTGGGGTTCCCGTTCTCGTGTCTCACTGAAAATGTTGTCCTCTCGGCAACGGATGCTCCTCTTTACTGCCTCCCCGCCCGGATCTTTAAGGTATGTATTGGCCAAACACATCTTTTCGGTAACTCGTCATCAGGCCAAAACAGTTACATAGAAGTTTAAATTATGCGAAGTTACAGGGTTTATAAGTGATTCAGGAGCTATTAACACTCAGCGTTCCCACGCCACTCATCGTTCCCTCTCCACTCGCATGGCGAGGCCTGCTATGGCGTGGTGGGCGTGTCGTGGTCATTGTGTCAAGGGGGCGAGGGGAAGAGAGAGGATATAGGCTGTGAGTAATGTTTTTAGGTCGGGTACGTTGTGCACACATCACTGCCATCAGGTGGTTGGGGCGACGTGCAATCATCACCTGGGGTCGGCGTTGGCCACGGAAGACAGAGCGCCTGTGTCAGCGTCTTCAGGCAACATAGTACTTGATTGGCTAGCCGTATAGCCACTGCCTCGGCTGTAGCTAGCACCCGTTGGCGTAGGTCTCTGAAGAAGCTTGCTGGTGTCCGGTAGACAACCTGAAAGGCTTCTTTGGGAACGACTCGGTGATTCGTATTGAGAGGATTTGTGAGAATAGAACTCGAAATCGATTTCCGTTCACCTCTGCCCAACCAGGCCGGTATGTGTTCACGTACTCTCTTTTCCAGGCGCCATGTTGTACGACCAATGCACCCCGCTCCATCGGAGCAAGTGAATGAGTAAATACACATCGATGTGGCCTGCAACGTCAGTCGGTCGTTAAAGCATGTATTCGCGTCAACCAGACTTGGTCCGTGAACTTTCATAGAACATTGTCGACGAAAGTCGCGCATCTTTTGTCGTCGCTATCCAGCAGGGAGCCTAAGGTCTTGACCGCGAATTTTACACATTAGTCACATGAAAAAAGCACGAACTAGGCTAAGGAACCTTGAGCCCGTGTAACTTTATTCCTCGTGAATGCACCTGCGCGGAGCAGGCAAGGCAGACAGAAGGCGGATATCTTAGCGGAGACGCCACAAACAGGAGTTGACAATCCAACTGAAATGAAACCCACTCCTGCCGCGGCCTTGAGAACTACCCGACAAAGCGCTGATGGGCGCTGTGTCAGGGAAGTACTTTGGGAACAGCTCTTCCGATGGCTTGGGAAACCGCTCTGTCGGGTTGTGAAGACTGCGAATGAGACTCACCCGGAGAGCGAGCGTGAGTTTGGCTTCATGCAAGTAGCAGCGAGGCATATGCGCAAGCAGGAACAAGTGGACTTTTCGTAATAAGCTTGTAATAGTTGGCCGTTACAAGCGATGACGCCCACCGTTGGTCAGAGGTGTAAGCCCAGCTCTGCTGACCTGCGGTGGGTCATTTATTCGTCCACCCTCAGATTTCATGAGATTGTGCCTTTTAGGTTGCCCCTTTCGGTGAGTTAAGGTCCATCGGCGGTGACGTTGGTCTCTCTATAACTCGGGTCTAGCGATTGCTGATGTATAACCGCCAGTTTCTACATGTTGATGATCAATGCAAAGTTGGCGCGGCCAGAGGCGAAGAAACACACGTTCGTTCGCATGATCGCTTCCGTAGTTTTACTGAGTGCACAATCATCCGCGAAGAGTTGGCTGTGGATGCTGGTTTGGGATACTCATGAGCGTCCTTTGTTGGATGTTTGTGCGTCGAATCGGTAGACGATCTTGATTTCCAGCATATTATGAAGATACGTCGACCATCATGCCCGACTATGTCCACCGTGAGCTCCATAGCGAGTTGAAGTAGGCACAGTGACTTGCGTTTGATTTAATTTATAGTTAGTGTAAACTTGCGCTACCTCTGCCGCAATCTCTCCTCCTCCACCCTCTGGGCCCGGTGTCAAGACAGAGTCAAGAAGACCGGAGGCAGGGGAGGGCGCAGGTGGATGGCACTGTCGAGCTCACACCTTGATGCTCCACTCCACACCGCCCCCGTCTACATAACAATTGATCAGGATTTTAACCAACAACATCAACGCTACGACGGATCAAAAGGAGGAGGATGGCTGGGCAGCAATGCTGACGACCTATGTATCCAGCGGGAGCGCAAGCGCACCTACCTACGCTGATTTACAGCGCGTTGGGCGGAGGGGCTGTGTTGGGTGGCGGTTAATGCATGACCGCCGTCTTCTGCCTGTTGATGACCAGGTCGAAGTTTTCGCAGGCGGCGGAGAAGAGGTCCATGCTCCGTTGCATGTCCTCTTCCGAAGTGGTGTTGAGGGCACAGGCGTCGGCGAAGAGAAGTTCGTGAGCGATGGTTTTCGATACGCGCGATTGGACGTGCATCCGCCGTTGATTGAGAAGGTGATCGCCCGTCCTATAGGCGATGCGGATCCGGGGCGTTCATCGCGGTAGGCGTCCATCAGCATGGTAGAGAACATAAGACTGAAGAGGGTGGGTGCCAGAACGCATCCCTGCTTCACTCCTTTGGTCACTGCAAATGCCTCTGAGACGGCTCCATTGTCCGCGGCGTGCGCCATCATGCCGTCATGGAGCTGGGTGCACCATCTGAATGAATTGGTCGTTACAGCCGAATTCCTGCATGATCTTCCACAGTCCTTCACGATTCACCGTGTCGAAGGCTTTCGTCAGGTCCACGAAGGTAGAGTACAGGTGGGTCCGCATCTCCTGGCACTTCTCCTGCAGTTGTCGGGCGGCAGAGATCATGTCTGTGGTCCCACGATGACGATGGAAGCCGCACTGGATTTCCGGTATGACACCTCGTTCTGGGTGGCTGTTCAGACGATTGAGAAGAATGCGAGCGAATATTTTCCCGGCGTTGTTCAGGAAGATGCCTCAATGCTTGTCGCAGATTTGGCGGTTTCCTTTCCGCATGTATAGATGCACCACTGTGGCGTCTATGAAATCCCGAGGGACTTCTCCTTGACGCCACATGTCCTGGAAGAGCGCCGTCAGATGATTCATGAGTTGGAGGCCACCGCGCCTGTAGATCTCAGTGGGGATCGCGTCTGATCCGGGCGCCTTTCCGCTGGAGAGCTGCAGGACGGCCCTGATGGTTTCGTGGAGGGAGGCAGGGGGTCGAGGTCGACGTTGGTCTCCACTTGCGGCAGACGGGCGATGGCGGCGTCGGATGTGGTGGAGGGGCGGCTGAGGGCGCCTCAGAAGTGCTCGGCCCATCGCTGTAGAATTTGTGTCCTTTCAGTGAGGAGGGTACTGCCGTCGACGCTGCGGAGAGGAGCAGTGCCTTTGGTTGGCGGACCGTAGACAGCCATGATCACAGAGAAGAAGCCCTTGCACTCATGCGGTCCGCGTACTCTAGAATCTCCTCGGCCTTATGAGCCGTCCAGGCGTCCTGCACTTCTCACAGCCGCTGTTGCAGAAAGTGACAACTTCTGTAGAAGGCTGCTTTGTTTGCGTCGGTAAGGCGGTTGATGCAGGCTCTGTACAGCCGGCTGTCCTTGGCAAGCAGACTGCTGATGGCGGCGTCTTTGTCACCGAACCAGTCCTTGTCTTGACGGCATGCGCGACCGAGGACGGCCAGCGCCGTCGATCGGACTGAGTCCCGCAGTTGACATCAGCAGTTCTCCACGGAGGCGGTTTCGTCAGCGGCGGCGGCAGCGGCAGCGGCAGCAACGACTGGAAGATTGTATAGTCGTTGAGCTAGCTCGTTGCTGAAACGGAAATAGTGAGCATGCAAGGACAATAAGAAGCAATGACAACACAGGAAATCCAACAGAACGACAATTAGCTCTCAGCAAAGACAAACACATACTAGCAGACATAGATCAGGCAATAAGAAAAAGCAGAGCAAGGGCAGCAGATCAACCTTTGCTTGCCTGAGGAATCACTTACCTTGTGACCCCCTGCGGTGTTTCAGACGGAGCCTCGTCACGGCCATGCCGATGCGCTGATCCATCCGGTCAGCGGAATCCTCATTGCCGTGCGCGCGGATGCACACACGGAAACCCTCACCTGGTTTAGCCCGCCGGTCGGGTCGGTTACCGGGGTGTGGTCTCTAGGCAGAGCCTAGGTTCAGGGGGCCACATATGAGAGTTGAGTGCCAGCGAGTGGACGCTAGGCGTCGACTTCACCAGCAAGCAAGTGAGCGACCTGCTACGACCGTCACGTGAACCCACCGCTGGACACCCCTACACCCAGGCACTACCCATAAAGCCGTATATTATAAAAGTGTCCGGAGATAAGAAGAGTGCTTGATGGACTCAGTAAACTTCTTTGAATGCACCCGCGCCCGTAAATTATGAAAAATTATTTGCGAATATTGAGTCTCCAAGCCCTTCAGTTGCAGGTGGATTCCAGACGTTGCAGTAGGTTGGGCGGGTAACTTGACCCAAATGTGATTAAACTCGCGTCGTCCGGCGGGACCTCGTAGCTCAGGTGGTTAGAGCGTTGGCTGCGCTAAAGCCTTCCCCTTACTGCGTGGGTTCGAATCCCACCGAGGCGCCGAGTTTTTCGCAGTTGGGTCATTATGAATTAGTCAAAATCTACGAAAATATCAATGAAATCCGGTTACGACAAGAGGGCATCTTCTGCTCAACTTTCATATTAATTTTTAAAAAGAACTTGACAAGTGTTCTCTGAGATTTTTACTAGGAGCATTTGTAGGCTCATTAGCGCAAAAGTTGTGAAACGGAGAGGCGAAGAGATGCAGATATGATTTTCATCTGCATAACATTTCTAACCACTCATTTGCCCTCGAGGATGTTTATATACCTCTACGGAAGTGCGTTTTCCAACCTAGAATTGCACGTACAAAACGACAACGTTCACATAGTCGTAATGCTGTCATGCTCATTACCCCCTGAAACGATATGGAGAGAGAATTCCATTTTAAATATCATTGTTCTCTCTCTCTCTTGATTTGATGGTCCCCACTATTTCAGGTTTGATATCATCTATAGCCTCACCCTGCCCTAATCTAGGTGACTCTGGAGGAAACATAATGTCGACCGGCAAACGCCCTTACCTACCTCGTCAGTAAGTAAGTGCCTAATTCAAAGGCATGGTCCAGTGAATTTTCAGATTTTCGGGAGTTGAAAAAGTTAACCTCTTTTAAGCAGCGTTCCACACTGGGATCATCCGGCACTCAGCAAACACAGCACGCTCTCCAGGGCCTCATAAGGAAGTAACTAAGCACTTCGTGCCAACACTAGTAACGGACTCCCTTTTCTAAATTAAGCAGGACGTCTCACATCCACCTTCCCAATGGAATCCTGGCATAGGTGTGCGTGGACCGCTGGCGATCTTTGCCCCTCAGGTCCTTGTCTGGATAGCTCGAAATCAACAAGGAAACACTTTGGTTTTGGATCACGAGTAACTTGAGGATTGGTATGCAGTGGGGGAATTTTGTTTCTTTGACTTAGCCTTTATCTTCCGCCAGGCGTTCAGTTCGATCTGTTAATCGATGGACCAACGCATAACACGAACAACGACACATATTTGGAAGACTGGAGTCAGGCTAAACCCTATTGGTGACCCCGACGTGATTCGAACACGCAACCTTCTGAGATGGAGTCAGAGTCAGAGAAATGAACCATCCTTATCCACAGCGCCACTTCGGCTGGCGTGCATCCCAGTATCCTGCGTACGCGCTACTTGTGTAAATTCAGACAGCTTGAAATCATGTGTAGCCTTCTTCTGCAGTTTCCTCCCTCAAACGAAACACCGCCCTAAGTTAAAACCGGACGTTTTCGAGACAGCAAAACTGTTTACCCAGCCAGCGGAAAGTATCTAATTCACATTTCCTGTAAGCTTCAAATCGCCCAGTGACCTAAATTTCTCCCTACAAAAACAAATCGCACTCCACTTTAAGTTTCTGTTCTAAATGCCAGGACTCTGCCAAAGTAAAGTGAATGTCTCTGCTTCAGACAGTGGTTTTTATACACGGTCTAGACATTGCTTTTTTGACGGAGGCATGGGCGACGCCCTCCTTGGTGGGCTCAGAGTTCTCGCCTTCTGGCTGCAGCCACAGTCGAACTGGTCGCAAATGCAGTCGGGGGGAATTTTGTGTTTCAGCCGTTGAACCTTCCATGTCTTTCCACGGTAGATTGTGGCTACTGGTTTCCAATTCACACTGAGGAATAAGTTAGTGGAGCCTTTCCCCCTCCCCCCCCCCAAGCGAGGATTTTGATGTCTGCCTATCGGAGGCCTTTCATGCCTTAGGCGGCTTAGACTAGATTCATCTATAAAGTTTGGAAGACTTTAATCTTCCTAAAGTTGTATAACATCCACTCCCCGTTCCCAGAGGGTAGGAGACTCCGCTCGAAAACCTGGATGTCAGTATACTGCATCAGGCTGTGAATTTTTTCATCCCCGAATCAAGCCTACTTGATATAATTTCCCACTAGGGGGCGACTGCCCCTCGTTGTCATACGTAGGTTCACTTGAAAGTTACGACTATAACATCTTTGTCTCCACATGTGACATTTTTTCTGATAAATACTGTGTTAGCACATATTGTTTACAAGGTTTACAAACATACTTTAGACTCAAGACTGCGTCTACTTCTCCGTTAACTCAGATGTGAGTTTTTTCACTGCAGAACTTTACAATGCTTTAAACTCGCCTATTCCCCGTGTTGTTCTCTGTGAGGACTAACTGTCCGTACTAACGTTTTCCGCTCAATATGCTTTCGTCGAAAACTGCGGTTACTCTTCAGTCGTTTCCGCCCCCAAAACTTCATTCCAGTTCTACCCTCCGTATGTAGTATTTCTGGGAGAGCCGAGATTCTTTCCCAAGGAAGGCGGCTCGCCGGAAACCCTGTTAAGTGCTGCAAAGACTTTTTGCCATACGATGAGGGCACGTATAAATACCAAATACCCCATCGTTCAGTCTGAGTTTAGAAATCCACTAGCCGATGTAAAGATGATCTTTTACGGGTTTAGTGTGCATTTGTCCAAAAACTCTATTGAAAACTTGGACGGGCCGGTTCCGAACATCCAGGTTCATGCTGATTCCATTTTCAAAATTCAAAATTTTATTCTTTGGGGCGTAACTGTTCAACATTTTCCACGGTGTCCTAGCTCAGACGCCGATGGCGTCGCAGTCAGCATTTTAAAAATCGATGCCAATGATAGGTTTGTGTGCCTCTTCTGTGAGACATTTAAATCGGCTCTCGAAAAGAACATCCTTCGGAGATTATGCATCCCGGCTTTTCCTAGACGACAGCCGTTCTCCATCATCTGGCTACTTTCAACCAAAAGCAACTTTCCGGGTACCCCAAAGGGCCTGGAAACGTCAATCAAAGATAAGATTGTATGTCATTGAACAGTTAATAACCTACTAAGTAGGCAGAATTTTGCTACTGACAAAGACTAGGGAGAATGGAATGAACATTTCTGGCTTATTAGCCGTCGTCATCCAGTCACACCCAACTCTGAAGAATGGAACACCTGGGGCTCGATCCCTTGACGTGTTAGTTAGAAGACCAACGCCTCTAACCACTCAGAAGCAGGCTCGTTGTCATATCGGTTTCGATCAGGAATGTAAAATGGTAGAGGGGCGCACACTGATCGTTTTCTTACGGAACTCACTCGCCCCGTTGTGCCTTACGGGCTCTCTCGAGAGCCAGAAATGGCCATCTCAGTCTCCCTTGTCTTTGCCTATGTCATGCGCCGCTGTGCGGCTACTGGTTGGACTCGACAGAGAGAAAGAGAGAGAACCCGTAAGGCACAACCAGACGAGTGAGTTCCACAAAAACGGTTGGCGAGCACCCCTCTACCAACCTGCGGAATGTCTCACAGAATGGATCCCTAGAAGCCCGATCTTGTGGTGACAAGCTGGGGACTGAGATCTTAATTTCGCAAAATAATTAGAACCTGTAGAATTTTCCCTTCTGTTCTTGAAGATCTACCTTTTGCCTTACCCAATCCTGTTCTGATTCACCTGATATAATTCAGAGTGGTAAGCCTTCCATGCACAGCTTGCTAATATCGGCTGAAGAACCGCGACATCGAGCTTGAGTTCTTCAAAAATAACCTGTAGACTGTGGTAGGGGGCGCTCACCGATCGTTCATACGGAACTCACTCGTTCCGTTGTGCCTTAAGGGCTCTCTCTCGAGCCCAACCAGCAGCCGCACAGCGGCGCATGTCTTTGTCGGTAATACCATTCTGCCAATCTGTAGACTCTTTTCCAGTAGTGTTGCTCACGGCGGACTAGAGACTTGGACTAAAGACTTGGTTACGATTGTTGACGCTATGCATCGACCTCAACTTAGTATTCGACAGTTCGGCCGTCGTTGCCGACGATGTCCACCGTGTGCTCCACAGCATGGTGGAGCAAGATTGGGACATTGTGCGTGAATTAGTTTATAGTGAATGCAGACTTGCACTGCATCTACCGCACCCCCCTTTCCCTCCTCCTCCACCTGGACCCGGTGGCAAGACAGAGTCAAGAAGACCGGAGGAGGGGGAGGACGCAGGTAGATGGCACGGCCGAGCCCGCACATTGGCGCTCCACTCCACACACCAACAACAGCAATAGGGGGGGGGGCGGTAGGGGTCCCAGTGTGCGCGACGTCTGCCGGCAACTGGGTCTGTCTCCACCTCCCCCCCCCCGAGATGTTGGCATTTGTTATGCTGCGCAATCCGTAACGCCTGCCAGAATCCGAGGTTGGTCCTGTGTTGGTCCATCACATCTACCAGGTGGCCCGTTTGGGGGGCACCAACCTAGCATGGATGGTCACAACACAACCATGAGTAGGTCTGTAGCATCTGAGCAATGGCAGAAAAGACAGGAGTCACCAGAATGAGGGGTTTAATGTATGCAGAACCCTGAATCGTCCTCCCAGACGACAGTGACAGCTGGCAAAGCCAGGGCTGATGTTGATTGCGTCCAGTCAGGACTGAGAGGTGGTTAAGACAGTAGGGACAGCCGCTACTTTTGTAGGTTTGTGAACAGCCTGAAGTGGTGTCCAGTCGGTGTGTGTTGATTTGTCGAGTAGTGGTGTACAGGTGGATTGTGGTGCATTCACAGGGCGGCGGCGTGTTCAGGCAGCCGCGTGGGCAACTAAAACTCTGTGGGCGCACGTGTGTCTGAGTTGAGTGGCCGCTCACTGCGAAGGGTTTTTGAACAAGGACGCCAGACATCCCAGTGGTGGCGGTCGGCAACAGGCCATACTCTAAGAACCTCATTTGTTCTTGGCACTGCGACCCCCTTGTCCTCCAAATTTCAAAACGAGTGGAGTGAGACTTCGTCTCTGAGAGGTGTACGTTTTAGCCGGATTGGAATGCACGTCTTTCTTTAGTGCGACCCCCGCGCGATGGTGAACGGAAGCTAATTAGGTCGGATCTTATTTCGTAGCCGCAGCTGCAGTAGGCAAGCCCTAACCGCTTGTCATACGGGACCGGTGGTTATAGGGGGTTTAACACTAAACCCTAACCCTAACCTCTAACCCCCAATCCTAACCCCAACCCCTAGTCTCTGGCCCTTAACCCCTAACTCCAACCCGTAACCCATAGGCATAACCCCTAACAGGTGCGGCTACGAAATAAGATCTTACCGCAAACTGAGTCTGACAGGCATCTTTTTGCCAAAAGACTTTTAAGCCTGGGATGACGATGACTGGCCTAGAAGGAAAGCTTCAGAATTACAGACTTTGACTCGCATATGCGCCAAAATGGATCACTTTGCCGTTTAGATTATTATATTGCCTCGTTTTTAGCCCACGGACTACTCCGAGTCATAGTGTCCATTCTTGACGCGAGGTCTTTTTTATTTCTTCCTCTTACACGCTCATGCAGCTAAATGTCGTCAGCTACCGTCTGGTGACGCAACTATCCTATTACACCAGCTGATCCCCTGTTTAAGAGAAGAAATACTCACTTTTTCACCCTTCAGAGTATCTCATGCAACTTTTGGTACTGAGTCTTCTGAATGCATCTTTTTCAGTGATGACATTCATGGACTCCCCCCTCCCCCCCTCCAGCCCTGCTCTGTGCCTTTTCTAATCCCGAGGGGAGGGCTGTCGACTCTGCCGTCTGTCAGCCGCCAAGTGTCGTCGCACGCTTCCACCCCCTTGGCCTGAATGAAGCACCACTGCCCTCATGGCCAACGATTCCTGCTCCGCGCGCTGTCATTTTCCCTCGCAAAGGCTATGTCAGGACGTTTTTTTCGCTTTTTGCTCCATGCAAAGAAAGCAGAGACTGGGATGTCCATTTCTGGCTTATTAGCCGCAGTCGGTCAGCCTTACCGAAGCTCAGACTTGCTGGAGTTCCTTGGTCATTATGCAGTAGGTAGTCAAACTCAGCATCGATGAACCACGGACCAACTGTCCTGACGGTTGTGATCACAAATGTTCACCTTTGTAGAACGGGCGCTCACCGATTAAGTTATGGGACATGGTCTTTCTAGTGCGCTCCGCTGTAGTGTTCGAGCCACTCAAGGGTACGGGTTTGGCTTCTTTCTCTATGCGACAGCCTATATGTGCTTCTCTAGTGTTTCTGTCAGGTCGGGTATCTTCTCGGTTGGAATCCTGAAAACTAGCGGGAAATGAGCTCATCCCCCTCAAGTGCAAGCGTATGCAGGTAGAATAGATTGACGATGGGAACGTTTATTAAAAGAAATATAAAAACACGTGGTAATTAATCCTGTTCCGGCTTCTTTCCGACTTCCTCCCTCTAGGCGGTCTCTCGACTAGCCCTCTCACACCCTTCCACCGCGGTAACTAAGATAAAAGTCCAGTTTGAAAAACAGGCGCGTCGAAGAAAAGAACAAAAATGGCAAGGTCACACTTAAACAACAAGTTCAGGTTGCCCTTCTACACCGCAGGTTATTGCATGGCGACCAGTAATGTACACAAGATGGAGTGCCGAAAAAGACAGGCGAGACTAGGGCGACAAGTTCCGGCCTAGTAGTCTTCATCAGTCGGCCGCCCCCAAACTC
This sequence comes from Spirometra erinaceieuropaei, assembly GCA_902702965.1. Taxonomy (NCBI): domain Eukaryota; kingdom Metazoa; phylum Platyhelminthes; class Cestoda; order Diphyllobothriidea; family Diphyllobothriidae; genus Spirometra; species Spirometra erinaceieuropaei. The sequence goes on along the minus strand of CACRXP010001045.1, from coordinate 90,726 downwards.
AGCTTTTGAGGATCTGATGTATATTTGAAAGTCAGTTGGCAAGCCTATAATTTCAGAAACTCATCATCAGGCCAATACATTTACATGGGTAATGATCTTTTTAATTGCAGACTGGATATAAATGCGTCTCCGGGGCGGGGTTAGTCAGACTCCATGTTCCCACGCCGCCCGCATGACGGAGTCAGCGTGTTGAGGACGCTGAAGTTGGGGTGGGAGGGGAAAAGGAGAAGGGTTATGGTTATATTTTAAGCGCTGTAAGTGCGTGTGACTGCACTCAGGGCGTCGGGATGGCGTGCGATCACCATCTGGAGTCGGTCAGGGAAGACAGACTGCTTGTGTAAACGTCTTCTGGAAACAGAGCGCTGGGTTCGCTAGTCGAATGGCCGCTGCTTCGGCTATGGCTGGCACCCGTTTGCGCAGGCCTTTAATGTGCCGGTGCCCGGCGTCGGCTTGGTGGTTCGTATCGATTGGCTGTGCGAGAATTTAACTCGAAATCGATCGATTTTCCCCTCTACCTAGCCAGGCAGGTATGTGTTCGCGTAACCTCTTTTCCAGACGCCTCATTGTACGACCAATATATCTCGCTCCATAGCAGCAGGTGAATGAATAAGCACACATGAATGCGACCTGTAACAGCAGTCGGTCTTTGTTCCCCAACCGTAGTAGGGGGGAGGTTGCGAAAAATACACGCAAGTTCGCCACGAGGAAGGCACTCGTGAGAGATGTCCCAAGACGTCGTCTCACTACTTCGCTTGTTGCGTCTCCTAAAAAAGGCAGTCTTAGAAATAAGTCTTTCTTCTCTGCAGTTGCAACGGCAGGTTTTGTGGCACGCTCTCTTATATTCCGGAGGACGAATCTCTCTGGATAGCCGTTTTCGCGGAGTGTGTTTTGCAGCTGCTGGAGTTATGCTTCAACAGTTTCAGGAGAGCAGATGCGCTGCAATCTAGCCGCCAGTCCCTGGACTTGTGCTTGCAATAATTCATGGGCACGAGCACGATGACGCGGGTGAGGACTGTTGGAGGCGGGGGTCTTTAGCACACACTTCGTAAACGGATACGTTGATGTGCCAGTTCGACCGTGGGGAACGATGAGGTCCACCGTGTGCCCCGTGGCATAGCGGGCACAGAGACGGTGACTTGACCGTGAATTAGTTCATACTAATGGTGGACTTTTACGGCATCTGCCGGACTCCCTTCCATCCCCACCCTTCTGCACCTGGTGGCAAAAATACGTCAAGGCAAGGGGAGACGTATTGGTATGCGGTGGTTGACAAAACTAAATGGCCTTTCTACGCGTGCGACTCACACCTGGTCCCTGCACGGTGAAGCAGGTTTTCACAGAATCAAGAAGTTGTCGTCTCGGATCCCGTTAAGAAGGCGCCATGGCCGCCTGAGTCTTCGACCTGAGAGAATTGAGTTACCTCTTCAGTTGGCAGCTTTCTAAGTCACGACTTCAATGCCCTTCTGGTTGTTTGGTGAGGAAATGCGCCGAAGTGCCCTAGACTGAGTCAAGGCGTGTCAACATACTCCCGCCCATGAAGTGCATTTGTGATGCGATACTTGAGCATCGTTCAGACCCGCCCCGTGTTGATCCAGCGCACTTCCCACAAGGCCATTTGTAGGACCACTGACGGCCTGACCGCTAACGATGTCCATCGTGTGCTTCACAGCAGAGTGAGAGCAGGGGCGGAAAATTGCACAACATCTACCGCACTCTTCCTCCTCCCCCGCCCGGGCTCGGTGTCAATACAAAGTCAAGAGGACGGCGGGAGGCGGAGGAAGACGTAGGTGACTGACAGGACGTAAATCCGCACCTTGGTGTACCACTACATCCCCTGGTCCACAACGCACGCTGACAGCGAAAGAAGGTAGAAGTACGGATCCCGATTGACGCGACGTGAACCGGCAACGGGGCCTGCTATTACGCTGCAGTGTTGGCATTTGTAATGTGTGAGCATTCCAATAACGCCTGCCGGCTTCCGATCCAGTTCCTGTACTGGCCCGACGCACCTACCGTGTGGCCCGCTTGAGGGGCACCACACACGATGCGAGATGGCGCGACCTCGTTTCCAGACAAGGACGCAGGTGGTCACCGCGACGTGAGACCACCGTGAGTTTGACAGCGTGAATCCGGTCCAGCCGCGAGGACAGGCTCCCCCGGCATTGACGGACTATCAGACGGCCCAGGTTTTGTTTTTCTGCTACCCACAACAGACCGCATGGGAGTTACGCAGGACCAACACGGGTGGGGGGTGGATCAGGGTTCTCATGCATAACAAATGCTGTACATGGGGGAAGTGTGTTAGCACGCTTTGGCGCAAGCTCTCACTGCGCTAACGGCCTGCGCCCAATCTCGACTCTGGCCTTCCTGACTCTGCATGACACCGGACTCCGATGGGGGAGAAGGAGGGAGTGTGGTAGATGCAGTGCAAGTCTACTACCGCTATAAACTAATTCACGCGCAGGTCACCGTCGCTGCTTTCCCCCTGCTGTGGAACGCACGGTGGACATGGTCGGCCACGACGCGCGTACTGTTATAGTCTCTGAAGGCGGGCTATTTTATGAGTCCGAAAGCTCAGACCGGTGCAACTACCTTGCCGTTTATCGCATGTTCTTCTTAGCAGAAAGAACCTGGAATTCGAAAGCTCACTTCTTATCGTGAATATTATTGCTAATATTATTCTCACTATTTTCAATAAAACTTTTGTGGAGAACAGTTTTGTTTCACGCATTAGGGAAATCTTATGTGTCAACAAGCAAGCTTATATCACCGATATCCGCTACAACTCTGATTTGATATGGGATGAGCAGTGATCTCCCTCTCCAAGAGAGAACCCTTTTCTTTCAACTGTTTAAAGTGGATTTTAAAAATTGTACTTATAAGTCAGTAACATGAAACCAACGAAAGAATGTTTTCTTCCTCTCAGAGGGCAAGGTCCGAAGCCACATTTGCTGCTTTAACAAGCGCAAACTAGACTAACTCGTGTATATGTGTAAGTGCATTCTTATTGTTCACCGGTTGTCTTTGTCCTTACTCCTACTCCATATGCGTTTAGCTCCGATCATATTTCTCACACATCTTCTCAACTCGTATTCAACGTTCCTCCTTTCCTGCATGTATATATATACTGCTGGTAGCTGTACAACCGCCTGGGAGAACCCTAGTTTCAGTACCAAGGCACAGCGGAATGAGAACGTCCCCTAACCTAATTGCTGAACTTCCTTCCACCGTAGAAGAAGGCCTGTTTTGGCACCGCTGCTCTCTGTCCCCCCGACTGGCACGTCATACGTTTCTGGCTTGCCGCCACAGCCGCATTACCCGCAGCCACGTGATCTTCAGTTAGGTGCGTGCGCGTACCCGTTGAGCCAGGAAGGACGCAAACACTACGTCCCACACAAGCAAGGCCTTTTTCGCCCCAGTCACATGAGCCTGGGAGAGACCCTACGGCTTGCTGTCAGTCAGATGAGAGAAAAAGGCACCAGAAAAAGAGTGTGAAGGGGACGATGATGATGACGACGACGACGACGACGACGACGACGACGACGGCGATGGAAAAGGGTGAGGGGCCGTTGAAGCGACAAGAAAAAAATGAAAAGGCAGACGGATACAAAGACGAAATAGGAGATGAGGGAGACGAAGGGATAGCTGTGGAAAAAGAATAAAAAAAGATAAATGAAAGAGGAGGAGGAGGAGGAGGAGGGGGAGGAGGAGGAGGAGGCGAGGGAGAGGAAGGAGAAGGAGAAGAGGGAAAGGAGGAAGAAGAAGGGTGAGAAGACAATTGAAAGCGAGGAGAAGAAGAACAAGAAGTCTCTGATCGCTCACTTACAATCTCCGACGCCGCCATCGATCGACTACTCCAGGCGGAAAAGGATGACAGTCTAGATCCCTCGCCTTCGTCCCGTCCCCCCGGAAAACATCCGAATCGTCCCCGAAATCTTCAGCGGTATAGCATCGGGATGTATTGCGACCCCGATTGAAGTCTACAAGCACGGTAACTCCCCGACTGGTGGATCACATAACGTTATTCCAGGAGACTTGACGCTGAGGACAAATTCCTCAGGACTTCAAGCATGCGACAACCGTTCATCTTTACCAGAGAAAGAGGGACCAGCAACTGTGATAATTCCGGAGGCATCTCGATGCTCAACATCGCGGAGAAGATTTTCGCTCGCATCCTCCTCAACCGCCTCTTCGGCCATATCAAACAGGGACTTCTGGCGGATAGTCGGTGTGGCTTCCGATGGCGCCGCGGAACCACTGACATGGCCTTTGCTGCCCCTGCCAGAAGATGCTGGTCCACCTGTACACTACTTTTGTAGATTTTACGGATGCCTTCAAAGGGGTTTATCGCGATGGATTCTGGAAGATCATGCAGAAATTCAAATGTCCTGAGCAACTGACACACATGGTACATCAACTCCATGAAGGGATGATGGCGCGCGTCGCGGACAGCAGGACCGTCTCCGAAACATTTGCTGTAGCCAACGGAGTGAAGCAGGGCTGCGCACTCGCCACAACCTTCAGCCTCATGTTTTCAGTCATGTTGATGGACGCCAACTTTATCGAGTTCTCCTGGCTTTGCACTGCCTATAGAGCTGCGGGCATCTCCTCAACAGCCGGCGAATGCAGACCCAGTGCGTCTTTCCAAGACTACTGTCCATGGCGGTGGTCATGCATCAACTGCTACTCAACGCTACCTACAGTGTCCCTGACATCCATGCCAACGACGTTCAGTTAGGCAGTACACCCTCACGCTGCGCCGAAATCGACGACAAAATGTCTCACCGGAAGGTGTAACAGACACGGTGACTTGTGCGTGAATTATTTAATAGTAATCGTATACTTGCGCAGCATCTACCGCACTCTCTCCTCCTCCCCCACCTGGACGCAGTGTCAAGACAGAGTCAAGAAGACCGGAGGCGGGTGAGGGCGCAAGCGGATGGCCCGGTCGAGCCGACACCTTGGCGCTCCACTCCACACACCAGGTTTTTGACCAACAACAACAACAAAAGTGGAGGGCAGCAGGTGTCCCGGTGTGCGCGACGTCTGCCGTCAACCGGGTCTGTCACCGCATCCCGAAACGTTGATATTGGTTATGATGCGCAAATCCGATAACGCCTGCCAAAATCCGATATGACTCCCGTGTTGATCCAGCGCATCTACCACGTGGCCCGTTTTGGGGGTACGGCGCGCCCACCATCAGCAGCAGCATCACGACGACAACCGATCCACCATTCCCTGATCTCTCTTGCCCACACCCTCACCGCACACTCCCCCCACGCATCTCCAGCATGTTTAGCTTTTCCATATTCCAGCAGATGCGACTACTTGAGAAGCTTTTTAAATAGACAATATTATAGAGACCCTGCCTAGTCGCGTGGTCCTTCTCGTAAGATGCATAGACCAGATGTGTTGCCCAGACCATATTCCTAAAACGAGTCATCAATGCGGTGGACATTGTAAGAAACGGCGATAGAACTGTCGGTTAAAAGGTCATATCAACCGGTCAATCCTCTGAATTTGGCAAGTGACTTTGTAAGTCTTAGGGCGCGGTTCAACTCTGGCTTATGTTGCAAGGCGCCAGAAGCAGCATAAAACCTCTTCACGGGCAGTTCGAAATGAAGCTCCAAGGCACAAGGTAAGATACCACTAGTAGTTTTAATACAGGCACTTTTAGATTAGCAGATTTTAATGTAGGGGAGATCGCACAAGCCGAATCGACATATTGGGCTGCCAAGTTTCACATTCAAGGCATATTAACAGTCGCCGTTAAGTGTGTATTTAATTTTGTATTTCACGCAAAATCCCTTTGAATTTCACTTGCCCGTGTACCCCCACCCCCCATATTTTCGTTCAGTTTAGGTTAGACATCTGCAGGGGATAACAGATCTCATGAAGTGTTAACGGAAACCGCGAAGGAAGTTTCCGATCAAGACGAATTTGTAAGTAGTGGTGTGATAATGATCAACTTGTGACATAATGCCCTGATACTTCAGACACCTCAAGGTGTTAACCTTTGAATGAACTTCTTTTCAGCTACCTGCAAAACTCGAACTCGGTAAAAGACGACTACTTAAGTAGTATGCACTCTCTTTATCGATTTTCAATGACTGCAAATTAAAAAACTACTATGCATGAGACATGCATAAAAATATTCTTCCTTTTATTCATTTGGTGGCAAATCACGTCATACTCAAATTTTATACTTGAAGATAGGATAGCTTTAGGTTTTAAAGGGTTTTTAGTTATGACATTTTAAGGCCGTGCAAGGTCCATTCGAATAACTTTGTATCTTTGGGTTGAATAACGCTTCTCATACAACATAGTCCACATGCGTCGCAACACCGTATGAGCTGCGTATGGTATGTTTGATAACCTACGGGAACGAATGTTCTTCCTTGTACGGAAAGTATACAGCTTGAAGACTCAAAGCCCCAAACAAAAATCTAAAGGCATTTCGAGTTCAAAAGTAGTCGGGAATTGAAAAACAGGGGGGTGGGGGGGGGGGTAGGGTACGTAGCCCCTGGGTCGTTTTCCAAAAGTGCACCTTCTTTTCTTATGTTGGCAGATGTAGTATGACCATACGGCCCAACGGGACGAGCGTGTTCTGTAGCGCGATCGGTGAACACCCCACTACCATGATACATACTCGATAGCAACCGACAGGGCAACACGCCCGTGGCTTAGTGGTCAGAGACATTGGACTTCTAACCAACGGGTCGTGGGACCGAGCCTCCGGCTTTGCACGCCTCGGGGTTAGGTATGGCTGGCTGACCATGGCTAATAAACCAGAAATAGCTACTCCAGTCTCCATTATCTCTGTGGATAATGCTATTCTTTGGTTCATAACGGTTTGCCTGAGAAAAAGATCGGCAAGAGGGTCATGCGATACGCAGATTTTGATCTTCACTGGCGTTACTGACATTGAAGTTCCCCGGATCGAACTTACGGCTTCGGTTAGGGAGTTGGGTTAGGAGTTGGGTCCTTCCTAGGACTGAGGTTGTCAAACTTGAATTGTAGTCTGAATCTGTGGGTTTAGAATTAGGGTTAAGAGTTTTGGTTAAGGTTTTTCGGCTTAAGTTAGGGATGTAAAGCCTAGGGTTAAGGTTGTGGCTACATTTGAGCTTTCTTTAAATGCTTACGGGTTAAGGGTTAGGATTTCCCATTATAGCCATGGTCATGGTTGGTGTTATGGCGACAGTTAGATCTGGTATTCCCGAGGGGAGGGGGGGGGTCCCACATCATACCCTTGGTCAAAAATCTTCTAAAACCAAAAGACACCCTCCCTTCAAGCATAAAATTTGAAGACAACACAATTTGCTACCGGCTGAGTATAAGAAATAGTATTTTTTATAGAGATTCTCTATAAAATATATCCGAATTTACAAGAACATCGAACACTATTTGAGCAATCATTTTTCTACCGGGTGCTGTCTTTGCAGACGGCTGAAATGAAGTGCATTTGAAGGCCAACGCCCTGACGCGTCTGATTGTAGTTGAACTGCCCAGGTATGCCGATCCACAAATGAGACCTGAAAGGGACTGATAGAGGTAACAACGATGGCCCACTCTCTATAGCGTCCGTCATCCCAAATTGCGTGGAGCACTCGATTTGACACCTGCGAAACCCGGATCCTCATACTCTGTCCAATGTTATACTTACACCAGTTCTTCTATCACAAACGCGTTCCAGGACACGCGACAATCGACTCCAGCCTAGTGGGGGGCCAAAGAGAGGGGGAGGCAGAAAAAGAAAACAAAGTACAAATAAGGGTCAAGAGGAGGGAAGGTAGGGGAATGGAAATAACAATGATTGACTAGTTTCCGTTTACGCCCTATCAGGCAAGTTATGTAATTCGCGTGGCAGCTTAACACTGCTGCGCAACCTCGTGGCATAGACGATACGAAGACTATCAATTGCTGCATATAAGCAAAGAAATCCCCCTTTCAGTAGCTCTAATTCGACTAGGGATCAGTAGAACCCCGAACGCGAAACTTTATTTACCCTAGTTTCGAGGTTCACGTTGGACACGCTGCGCTTCAGGTCGTTCTCTTAGCTTGGTGGGATCGACCCAGGTTATGTCGCGGAAAATTCGTGGAAATTGGCACGAACCCGCTAACTGGCTTACAATTCTGACATGGCAACAAACAGCCCATATTGCCCAAGCCAGGGTCTTAAATCAGATTCCATGCTCTTCAGATCACCATTTGTTTAAGTAAACTGGCCATCTGTCAGAAGGGGAGCTTAGACGAAAGTGGCCTTCAAGTAGTTTGACGAGTTCCACAACATTGGACTTAAGTTTGACGCGGTAGGTAAGATACAGTGTAGCCGGAACGGGTCTATTTGTCCTGCGCATCAACTGACGAACGCTATCTTATCGCATGGAAGGTGATCTTCAAGAATTAGCGCAGGAACCCGGCTCCCATGACAGTTTTTGGTTTTAACTTTTGCCTGCCGTCGCAAGGACAGAAAGACTCCTCTGTTGCAGGGAATCCACGTGCAAAATTTTCGACATAACCATCTACCGATTCAGCCTTCCTCCCCACTCCGGGGCCCCAAAACTGAACTCAAGTTCTTTGCTGACCCTTTGCAGGAAGTCGAAACGCCCGGAGACAAATAAAACGGCTTGTGGGCTGCTTCGCCTAAGCGGTAAAAGTACGTGCGCGAAATCGAGTCATATGACACAACACTAAAAGGAGGGGCCATTGATGCTCCATCAGAGGCAGCATGAGCGAACTTTGGCAGCTCAGTGCGCTTAGGCAGAAACTGTCACCTCCTCTATGCCGTATGGTATCTTAATGACAACAACGCCATTCAGTAGCTCTTCATTAATCGATGAAACAAAAGCGAGCTGTGTCCATGGTTTCCCCTATATCGGTGGAATCACGCAATTCACTGGGATGTTGGATCTCCAGAAATTGCCTCAATGGGCGAACGTACGCGGAGGCAGTCGAGGTGCAATGGATCGACAACTGGAAGGTTCCAAAATCAAAAGCCGGCGAGACAGAGTTGGTCGGACAAACTTTACTGGTGTAAAACAATGTACAAGCACTTCGGCAGGCAGTTGGAATTGGTCGTGTCAGCAGGCGAGTGGGTGCGTCTTAGCTCCGTCAGCATACAGCCGATCGGCGAGGGCTGTGTCGTGGATTGGTCTCGAGCTGTCACCGCGATATTGTCAGGCCATAGGCGACTCAGACAATCGATTGGCAGGGGGTGAGCTGGGCGGACTGAAGGCTGCGGAAATGAGTCGTCGCGCTGGGGGTCTCGGAAGCAGACTGCCACAAGGCGTCTTCTAAGGAGTGCGTTGGTGGGTTGCAGTGTACTAGGACTTTTTACTATTCATGCCTTGGCTTCCTTGGCAGTACCAAGCTATCACCAGAATACACGATGCTATTGCAGTCACAATGCATATTCATGTCAGAACAAAAGTAAGCAGTATCTGCTGGGAAGATCTTAATGGGTATCTGAAGTAAAGGGGGACGGTTTTGGCTTTCTAAGAGTTGAGCCTGGTGGATCGAGTGTAGTGTTCGAACTATGGTTGGGGCATACTGGCCACTCCAATGTCCTTAGTCCTGGTTACTAACCCCTCTCAATGGACGCTTGTCTGCTATTGCGCAAAGTACTGGATTTACGCTGAACTTAGAGCCCCAAGGCAAGGTTGGCAAGAGTAGAAGGGCGCTCAACGTTTGCGCTACGGAACGCACTCGCCCCGTTGTGCCTTGGGGTTCGAGAGAGACCCCTAATGCACAACGGGATGAGTGAGTTCCTAGCGCGATTAGCGAGCGCCTCTCTACCATTGTTTTTTTCCCGATCACAACCAGCAGAACAATGAGCCCGTGACTCACTGGTTAGGGGCATCGGACTTCTAACCAACAGATCGCTGAACCGAGCCCCGGGCCTAGCACACTTCGGGGTTGGGTATGTCTGACTGACAGCGGCTAATAAGTCAGAAATAGCCATTCCAGTCTGCCTGGTCTTTGTCGGTTATCATATTTTGCCTAGATAGTTGACGGCCGACCTCAGGTGCAAAAACGCTGTGTGGGCGCCTAGTGCCGTGTAGACAGATGGCAGATCGATGTAGTTCTGACCTGGGCCCACTGAATTTCTCGCTTTTCTCTCTCCCTCTTTTTCTCTCTCCAGTTGGGTACATCTGCCTCTCCCGATAAATGGTAGCGGCGGCCTTTTGCTCTGAACATTCCCCAGATGCGGTTTGAGTCAGCCCTCTTAGCTACTGGCCCACTGCAAAGAATTCATACTGGCCAATAGCACGCGCTCCAGCAACTGCTTTTGCTTGGAAAGAGAGACTTGCTGTGGAAACTTGGTCTTCCCAAACGATGTTTTCGCAAGTTAGTGACAGACTTGGAAATCCGACGAGAGTTGGTCCTCCATTGTGAACTATATTGGGGAGGGGGGAAGGCAAATGGGTTGAGTTTTGTCTGAAAATTCTCTCTCTCCTGGTCCGTTTGACGATACAAAAACGCATCATTGGCGTATGGCGTTAAACATCTTTTGTGCATGCCTGTTACTGACTGAGAACAGCAATTGCTCTTAGGGACGTCGGAAATCAAATAAATATATCTCACCGAACACTACTTCGTCTGATATGCTTCCCAAGGACAACATTTTCATCCACACTTTTACATTTTTTCATTAGTTTTCTCATAAACAAGCTTCATTCTGCGCTGTCACAGAGCACCACGTGACGCTTCTTTCATCTTCCCCCTGTTTACACTTTCTTCATACAGCGATTGGGAATGCAGTGGTCTTGTTTCCCATTGGTACGTGAATGCTACTGTTTTTAGGCTTCCCGTAACTTTAAGCGGTTATAATGCCCTCAGTGTCGGCGCGTGCCTACTTGAAACAGAAGCTACAGCCTCTACCCATGCTCCCACCCCCCCCTCCAGTGCTGTGACACTCCTGCCGGCATCTACAATCGCAGCGCACTTCTGTCTGACACATGTTTATGGCGACTAAGTAGTGGATGAGCTTCATGGAGACAAGTTCAAGTGCGCTGTGTGTTGAAGGGCCAGTTCGGCCGTCGTTGCAGACGCTGCCCATCGTGTGCTTTACAGCAAGGTGGAGCAAGCACAGTTAGTGGCGCGTGATTTAGTTTATGGCGAATGCAGACTTGCGCTGTATCTAGCGCACTCTCTGCTCCTCCCCCACCTGAGCCCGGTGTCAAGACAGAATCAAGAGGAGCGGAGGTGGGGTTGGGCGCAGGTAGATGGTACGGCTGGTCCTGCACCTTGGCGCTCCATCGCACATGCCCTGGTCTACACAACAAATGGCTAGGATTTTAACCGGTATTGCGTCCCAAAATGTCCCACGAGGCCAATTCGCGCAGCGCGGGCATGTTGGAAGCGGTTGACTGTCCGCATTGAGGAGTCGAAGCATTTGTGACTTGCAGGCCTCCCTTCTATCTTTGGCGGCGACGAGCCGATTGGCTTCGCAGATGCCTGCACCAGTTTTCACTTCTTTTGTTCCGGCCGGTCTGTCCTAGACGAGGTCCTTCCAGATCTACAGTTGTTTCAGAGAGTTCTTCAAAGTGTCACTGCAGCGCCGCGTTTGCCCTCCTTGTCGAGAAGTACCCCTGGCGACATCGCCATAGAAGAGTCCTTTGGGTGGTCGCTCGATCTCAACAGGGATCCCCTCCGATCCGGGCGTTTTCCCGCTAGAGAGTCGCTGCACGGTCCTGATGGTTTCATGGAGGGAGGGCGAGAGGTCGAGGTCGGCGTAGGCCTCCACTTCAGTCAGTCAGTCGAGGCCGACTACGGAGATGGTGGAGGGCGGTTGAGGATACTTCCGAAGTGTCTGGCCCAGCGTTTTAGAATTTGTGCTTTTTCAGTGAGTGGAATAGTTCCGCTGGCGCTGGGAAGAGGAGCAGTTACTTTGATTGTGGCACCGTAGACAACCGTGATCACAGCGAAGACGTCTTCCCACTCATTGCGGCCCGCGTACTCTAGGATCTCCTCGGCCTTGTGAGCCGTCCAGGCGTCCTGCATTTCTCACAGCCGCTGTTGTAGAAAGTGGCGACTTCTTTAGAAGGCTGCTTTGTTTGCGTCAGTAATGTGGTTGACGTAGGTTTTGTGCAGCCGGTTCCTCTTGACAAGCAGACTGCTGATGGCGGCGTCGTTGAACTCCTCCTGGGGCTGAAAACGTGCATGGCCAAGGACATCCACGGCGGTCGACTGGACTGTGTCCCTCAGTTGGTACCATCGGTTTTCAACGGAAGCATCCTCGTCGTCGGCGGCGGCGACTAGAAGGTTATTGAAGAAGAAGACACGATCGCCGGGACAAGAGCTTTATTAGCCTGACGTTTCGGATTCCTGCTCGAATCCATCATCAGAGACATAAGCAGATAAGGGTGGCTCATGCACATGCGGCTGCAGTATTTATAGGATGTAGTAGCCATGCCACCGCATACCTAGAAGGTTAACTAGCCACTGGGCCAGTTGTTTGCTGAAATGGAAATGATGAGCAGACACATTCAACAAAGCAGCATTCAACCTACCTGGTGGTCGGCCAAATAGTTAACTGTTTGTGTACATGACCCATAAGTCTGACGAAGATCTAAGGAATCAGTCTCGGAAATGACATGTCTTAGGATGCCCATTTTCCTTAATGTTTGTATATATGTACACGTGATGACTAAAGGCCCAGATATCTTGTCGCGTTCATCATCCTCGGGAAAAAAATCGAAGAGCCGGCGGGTTCATGGACCGAATTATATTGATGCCAATGTTGCGCAAACTTCCTCTTCCCCTTTTCAGAGTGGCGTGGTGGCTGTTCCAGTTTGTCCTTATTTACTCGGCCTCATCGCCGTGTGTGATGCACAACGCTTGACCTGCCCGTTTGCTGTGGACTCTCTCTTATCTCGCCGTAGTCAACCGCTTGGTCCCCTTTGCGCGTGTCAGATTCAGCCAAGTCAGCAAGCTTGTTCGCCTCTTCCTCGTCATCCGGCGTACTGGTCAGTCAATGACGAAATTGAGAATGCGGATGGCATCTGCTAAGCCAATGGGACGATGGTCAGACCGGGACTCAAATTTAGTCCTCTACCGGCACACTTAACCGAACCATGAGCTTGCAGCCAGGCCGAAATAAATTCGGACAGCACAGGTGATTAAAGTCACGTGGGACAATCAGCTGACGTTTACGGAGAAGCGGGGAAGAGGCAGCCGACGATCAGGTGGTCAGCATGTAACGCCGTCTCATTGACAAGAACGCGAGGCTCAGGGCGATTCTCTCGAGCAGTAATAATTAGTCAGTGCGTCGGATGATGAGGGGGAGGCGGCGGTAAATAACGGCCGCAATGGAGACAAAGGTAATGTCAGGCTGCCAGCTGTCGACCACGGTGGGGAGGGGGGGGGGTTAAAGCTTGTCGGCAGCAAATGAGCAAGTCAAACGTCGTCAGTCGAGCTCAGCTATACTGCGAGGCAAGCAATGACGTTAAGTGGATAAAGGTAAACGGCGACAGCCACCACACCACTTTGATGCTAGTGACGAGGGAATTCGCGAAATCGCCTAAAAAATATAGTTCGCCCTTGAACTGGCCTCCTCTTCGCCATTTTCCAGGAAGGATGGTTTATATACATTGGAAGAAGACGTTATTTTTTTACCGAATCAGCAAAAGAATAAATATTTTATGCATGATTTCAATGAAATATAATTGAGCACCTAAGGACATCAAAAATCCATGAGAAAATGCATGCTAATTAAGTAGTCATTTTTTGCAGAGCATGGTTTTTGCATGCAACTGGAAAGAAGTTCGTTCGAAAGCCGACGTCCTAAAATAACTGAATTACTATTGAATTCTTCTGCACGATGATCAGTTTTGGAACACTACTTAATTAATATTTTCGAGACGAAGACGCATTACGGATTTTCCGTTTACATTTCATGCTGCTATTATGACTTGGCCAACTTCGGCCTGGTAGGTGGTTGCCTGTTCGTGACCCCTATCGCCCATACGAAGCTTTTTTGCTTCGGGAAGCCAATGGATCGGTGTGCGCCCATTCCTGAGTGAATAAATACCCGATCTGCAGCGACAGAGAATGGCAGGTGGCGAGGCACTGATGAACTTCGGTTCGATGAAGTGCTTATGACCCATCTGGTAGACCCCAGTGGTGGACCAGCTGCTCCAGGTGCGTCTGAGCGCATGTTTGTGTTTCCGGTACCAGCTGCTGGTGGTCAGGGTTATGATTGGCTGAATGAAGGCAAACAAGCCCGAAACAGTGCTGTATCAATCTACCCCCAGACTCTGTCGTCTCCCCTCTGCTATCATAGCTTGGCCGACTTCGGCCTGGTAGGTGGTTGCCTGTTCGTGACCCCTATCGCCTATACGAAGCTTGTTTGTTTCGGGAAGCCAATGGATCGGTGTGCGCCCATTCCTGAGTGAATATACATATATGAGGTGGTACCGACAAAGACAAGGGAAACCGGAATGGCCATTTCTGGCTTATTAGCCGTCATCAGCCAGTCATACCCAACCCCAAGTGTGGATCACTTGAAATTCGAACCCGGGATCTTTGGTCATGGAGTTTGACGCTCTACCATTGAGCCACGGGCCCGTTGTCCTGTCGGTTGTGATCGGGAATATCAATTATGACAGATGGGCGCTCACCGATCAGGTTACAGAACATGCTCGTTCTGTTGTGCCTTGGGGCTCATACTTAAACCCTCGCAGGCAGTCGCACAGCAACTAGTGATATAGGTAGATAAGGTGATACCGACAAAGACAAGGGAGACCGGAATGGCCATTTCTGGCTTATTAGCCGTCATCAGCCAGTCATACCCAACCCCAAGTGTGGATCACTTGAGATTCGAACCCGGTCGCGAGTTCGAGGCTCGGGTGTTCCACACTTCGGGCTTGGGTATGGCTGCCTGCGAGGGTTTAAGTATGAGCCCCAAGGCACAACAGAACGAGCAGGTTCTGTAACCTGATCGGTGAGCGCCCATCTGTCATAATTGATATTCCCGATCACAACCGACAGGACAACGGGCCCGTGGCTCAATGGTAGAGCGTCAAACTCCATGACCAAAGATCCCGGGTTCGAATTTCAAGTGATCCACACTTGGGGTTGGGTATGACTGGCTGATGACGGCTAATAAGCCAGAAATGGCCATTCCGGTCTCCCTTGTCTTTGTCGGTATCACCTTATCTACCTATATCACTAGTTGCTGTGCGACTGCCTGCGAGGGTTTAAGTATGAGCCCCAAGGCACAACAGAACAAGCAGGTTCTGTAACCTGATCGGTGAGCGCCCATCTGTCATAATATATATATTTATATGGGTAAAGATTCGAGGTCCAGATATTGTGTCCCGTTCATCATCCCCCGAATAAGACGAAGAAGAAGATGGGGCGAATTCATGGACCGAGTTATATTTGTACTGACGTTTCGCCTCTTCACTGCCAACGGGTGTTCGTGGATGCGTGTAGAGGCCAGACTGGAAAATGCGTCTCTACACGCATCCACGAACACCAGTTGGCAGTGAAGAGGCGAGACCATCTGTCTCAAGTGGCCATGCACACCCTGGACACCGGGCACACTTTCGCTTGGGAGAAAACTCGCATATACATATACCACTAGTCGATGTGCGACTGCCTGCGAGGGTTTAAGTATGAGCCCCAAGGCACAACAGAACGAGCAGGTTCTGTAACCTGATCGGTGAGCGCCCATCTGTCATAATTGATATTCCCGATCACAACCGACAGGACAACGGGCCCGTGGCTCAATGGTAGAGCGTCAAACTCCATGGCCAAAGATCCCGGGTTCGAATTTCAAGTGATCCACACTTGGGGTTGGGTATGACTGGCTGATGACGGCTAATAAGCCAGAAATGACCATTCCGATCTCCCTTGTTTTCGTCGGTATCAGCTTATCACATATATATATATATATATGTATATATATTAGAGGGGAGGGAAGACGGATAATGCGGGTAGATTGATGCAGTACTGTTTCGGACTTATTTTGCCTTCATTCAGCCAATCATAACCCTGACCACCAGCAGCTGGAACCAGAATCACTAACATGCGCACAGACGCACCTGGCGCAGTTGGTCCACCATTGCGTCTACCAGATGAGTCATAAGCACTTAATCGAAGCGAAGTTAATGAATGCCTCGCCAACTGTCATTCTCTGTCGCTGCACATCTCGTATGTATTCAATCAGGAATGGGCGCACATTGATTTATTGGTTTCCCGAAGAAAACAAGCTCCGTATGTGTGGCAAGGCGCACGATGAGGCATGTATTTTACAACGCATTTTACCGTTCTCCCTACGTAGGTACTAACTAAGACCCAGACACGTGTTTCGACGTTAGTCTGCCGCTGCGTCAGTCATCTGCGAGGATTTCAACTCCTCAGTAGGTCCCCCAGCGTTCCCTATGCGCTTTTTGGTATATGAAATCCAGAATTAAAGACTCAGACCCTCCCTGTAACTGAAGTCATTAAAAGAGGGGAAATTTGGGTCACTTTTGCGCCACATGCACGGGGTGCTATTTTGTGTTAGGCGTTCAGCGATGACCACCACCACCACCACCACCACCACCACCACCACCACCACCACCACCACCACTACTACTACTACTACTACTACTACTACTACTACCATCACCATCACCGCCATCGCCATCACTTACATTGGGAAACTTATGCCACATCGATTTCAACGACTTGTAGTAGCACAAAATGTTTTGTTTCGACAGTTCGGCAATCGTTGCTGACGATGTTCACAGGGTGCTTCACAGCAAGGTAAGGCAGGCACGACGACTGACGCCTGAATTGATTTATAGTCAATGCAGACCTGCGCCGCATTTAATGCACTCTCTGTTCCACCCCCACCTGAGCCCGGTGTTAAGACAGAATCAAGAGGAGCGGAGGTGGGGGAAGGCGTAGGCAGATGGTGCGGCTGGCCCTGCACCTTGGTGCTCCACTAAACACCGCCTGATCTACACAACAAATGACTAGGATTTTAACCAGTCACAACAACACCACAACAGGGGTCAGAAGGAGGAGGATGACTGGGCAGCCATGCTCGCGACCTGTCTACCCAGCGGGAGCGCAAGCGCATCTACCGGCAGGGATCCAGGTGTCAGAGAACTGCTAGCTCACACCAGGCCGCGAGGGCCATGGTTTGCTGAATCACGGCATAGCAGACGCTTACGGGCCTATAGGCTGTTTTGTTTTACTGTGCCAAAAAACACCTGTTAAAGATAAACATTACCTCAACTAAGGTTTCAGCTCACGCTCCCATTTCTTTACTTATTTGGCGCCAGTAGCAGAGGAAGAGGGTGTATCGATTCTGCTCTGCTATGTACTCTTCGCGAAATCCACTGTGTTTCAAAGTCAACAGGCTGATTAGAAGACTGAGCGCAGTGGTTTTCTGTGCATTTCACCCCCCTGTCTCTCGAACGTCAGGTGCGCGGTGGTTCCATACCTAGACCCCGGATGATGTGGACTGAGTTAGTACATTTGACACGCGTTGGACGGGGCCTTTACAATTCATCCTTCTCCTGCAGTCACTTTGGCCTGGACATGTTGCTAGAATGCAGTCGGATAAGCAAGAGGTGGCGGGCTCGATTCAGTGCTCACTCCCCAGGATATGAAATCTGGCTCGCTTTTCAACTCAAGTTGTTAGCCTAGGAGGTTGCTAATTCAAAGGCTATATCAATCCTCCGGACAGTGGGCAAAACTGCGCAGGGATCCCTCTCAACACCGTTTTTATGGCAAATCCCGTCCCTGCGAAATCCGAGCCATTGAAGTCCTGCTCGTGTTTATGTGCAGGGAACTCGTCGCAAGGACAATCAGCTTCACACTTCAGAGGCCGTGGCTAGGAGGGTTGTAAACTGACGCGAAAATCAGTCCTGCCAACGAGAGTCAGACTGCTGTGACTCCTACACGGTGTTGCCCTAATTACGACGTGTGAGGCATGCAATGACGAGAGTGAAAACCAGTAACGCGTTTTGGCACGCTCGAGCTTGCCAAGCCTATAAGCGCAACGTAATTTCTAGACTCGTGACTCACTCCGGCAACTGGAACCGGATGCGGGTAAACTTGAGCGAGCGGGTTGACCATGCGCCAGTTATCTTCGTGGGAGGTTGATTGACGTTCAGACTCACTACAATAGTAGGCTCCCTGCTCCGAAGTAATGGTGCTACATTTCTCAGAACATACTTCATTTGGTCGGAGTTTGGAAACAGACTGGTTCGAGCACCGACACATCAAATGCACTTGAAGATCGCAACGTTGACTGGCCAATGGGTGACCTATTCACGAGGTGGGTCGTCAGTGGCGACCTCGTGGTAGGCGATGGATGCGCGTAGTTGCCAGTGCCTTTGGGCAACAGAAAGGCGGTGGCCTTAAGCGTCCGCAAGCCCGAACAACCCGCAGCTTCGCAGAAGTACGCCACCAGAACCACGACAGTTTGACATCGCAAGCGACAACCTTTCCCGCGCGTGCCCCACGGAGTGGGCGCACCAGCGGTGATTGGCGCGCAAATTAGTTTAAAGTGATAGGAGACTTGCACAATGCATCTAACGTACCCCCTCCCTCATTCCCCTGCCCCTCGACGATAAGACAGTGTGCATTCGAGCAGAGGTGACTGCGGACGCAGTGGTTGACACAGTTGCCCAGCCCGTCTACACGGGCCACATGCAACCTGACCTTCAGTACTGAGCAGGACCGAGTTATTCCGTCGGTTGGTAACCCGTCAAGCCGCAACTTTTAGCACGTCCTGGTACAGTCAAGTGCGCCCTTTACGTCTTTAAGAAGATACACTGTAAATGTCATGAAATTTCGCAATGGATACTTCATCAATAAACGGACAGGTACGATGCTATCTGAATGGGGGTTGCACGATCGAAAAAAGCTCATAATCGGAAACTTCTTAAAACCGAAAGGTACTCCTTTTTCGAGTATAGAATTTGAAGAAAGCATAATTTGTCATCAAAAGAGTGTGAGAAGGAATGCGTTTGTGCGTGTTCTCTTAAAAATATATTTAAATTCACAGGGCATCGGAGATCACTGCGGAAAATGCATACTACATAAGTAGTCATTTATAACCGATAATGGTCTTTACAGGAGGTCAAAGAAAAGTACATCCAAAAGCCAACATCCTGAAGAATCCGAGATATTATGGGATTATGTTACAAGATAATCAATATTACAACCATAGCTAAGTAATCCTTCCTAATCGAAAACGCATTTCCGAATTTTGGTTAGTATTTCCTGGGATCAGTCACCGACTGTACACATTTTTTTCAAAACGGCTATCTTGTGGAATAGGCAGAAATGACGGGAATGAGGTCTAGCGTCAGGGATGGAATTCTCAGGAAACTGAGAATCTCCCCGTAGACAGGCCTCAGCGAACTGTCTTTCATAAGGAGGACAGTGCACACGATGCCTCAGCGCCTACGTAAATAAAATAGCGAGCAGGAGAGAGGGAAATGGCCAATTCTACGATGTCCTCCACTTCACCAATTAATCTGCACAGCGGGCAGTCAGATACATTGTACCTGGTGTGGTGACTTGCAGTCATGGCATGCAACATTCACGGTTTGCATCCCCTAAAAACCAGATTCTGGTCGAACACTGCCTTTCACAGACCCGACTATGAGACGAAACCATAGACATGCGTGATGACTGAGCCGCAAAGTCAAGGAAAGAAAGTACGCCGGGACTTGCTTGAGATTTCGTGAAATGCAAAATACTTGACCGTCCATCATCTACTAACTCCGATGGTCCTACTGTGAAGGCACCCTAGAGAATGAAAAACGTAAAATTAGACCACCTTCACTTGGGTAGGAAGGGTCTGCGAAAAACGGCGGCCAGTTGCCACAAGTGTACGTAGAAGAGGGTGGGAACATTGGGGAAGACTTTGGCACCTTGCTTGGCTGATTTTCAGCCTCTGCCTTCGAAACCCCATCTGCACATGAAGGAACTGGCTTGTATTTGATCGCCTTTTCGAGGGAACAAGTTGCAGGAGTTATACCGGACCTCAACATGCGCAGGCTTTACGTAGGTTTGTATCGGAGTTTTTATGGTAGGGGGCGCTCACCGATCGTTCTTAGGGAACTCACTCGTTCCGTTGTGCCTTACGGGTTCTCTCTCTGTAACCCAACCGGCAGCTGCACAGCGGCGTATGATATAGGCAGTATGTTATTACCGATAAAGACAAGGGGCACCGGAATGACCATTTCTGGCTTAGTAGTCGTCGTCAGCCAGCCATACCCAAACCCGAAGTGTGGAACACCCGAGGCTCGAACTCGCGACCTGTTCGTTAGAAGTCTAACACCTCTAACCGCTGGCCCACGAGCTCGCTACCCCTGCCGTTGGTAGGGGGCGCTCAACAATCGTTTTTAGTTATTTTTTTATCATTCAAATGTAGATCAGCCGGACCGCAAAGAGCTAATCCGGGGATTCGCTGAGTGCTTCCCACCAAAATCAGACTCCGATTAGTCATTTTTAATTTTCGATAAGTTGTCCTGTTCATTCCACTAGTCTGACTAACCTAATCAGGATCAGGTTTTGAGCGGTTACATGTCTGAGAATAAAATGAAGTTCGTCGAGTGCCGAAGTTAGACCGACAGGTAGGACAGTTTGACCATTGCTGCCGACGATATCCACCGTGTGCTCCACAACAGGAGGAGAGCAGGGGCAGTGACTTTCGCATGAAGCAGTCCATAGTAATAGTAGACTTGCGCTGCATCTACCGCACCCTCTCCTCCCACGGCGTCAAGTCAGTCAAGAAGACTGGAGACAGAGGAGGGCCTAGGTAACTGGCAGGCCGTAAACCCACAGCTAGGCGTACCATCACATCCCCTGATCCACAACGGACGCTGATCAGAATTTTACACCTCAACACAAGTAGGGGAATGGCACGGATCCCACTTGGCGCGGAGTGGACCAAAAACTGTGTATTCCATCACATCCCATGCCGGACTCCGATCTGGCCCCTGTGTTATTCCAGCGCATCTGCTAGGTGACCCACTTTAGGTACGATGCCAACAACCAGGAAAAGGCAGAACACACGGCTGTAGGGAACATTAGGGACCATTACATTCGAAAGTATATTAATCGCAGCGGTAAAAGAAAAACTTCCCACATACGATCAATTAAAGGCCGGACACGGATGTGTGTAACCCTCTCCCAGAGCTATAGCTCAAGGCTACCTGCAGTACGAGTGTTTTGGTAGGAGAGTCTTTTAAGCAGAGGAAACATGTGTTTCTAACCAATATCAAAAGGAAAACATTACATAGTCCTTTGGTGCATTAAAAACGGAACTTTGCGGAATGATATTTCATGCCCTACCGTGTTTGCCAATTCCTCGCATAAGCCTACTAGTTGACTTCAGCCAGACTGAAGGCGGGAGCAGTAAAAAACACCCGATGATCTATCGCGTGAAGCTTCGTAACTTCTCTGATCGGCGTGAGCTGAGTGGCAGTCAGTTTCTGGCTGGGGAGGACACGAATGTGTGCACTCCTTTCGCCGAACCATATTCCATCATCTGAGGAAAATGAAGTGCTCACCAGATCGAGGAACTTGTTTGCCTGACGTTTCGAAGAGCTGAGGCGGCTATCCATAATCAAAGCGTCTAGTGAAAAATCGACCATAATTTTGAATAGACAGCCGGATTAGTTGGTCCTGGGGCGATCGACCTTTTCTTCTTTCGCTGACTTGGCCTACTGGGCGTCGCCTGAGAGTGTTGGTGGTCGAGTTGGTCTCCGAGTTGCCGGTTTGTGCTCATGTATGCGGGTCTGCAATTTCCATCCGGTTTCCCCAACGTAGTTGCAACCCAAAAAACATACTGTCATCCACTGAAACCTCAGCAGTTGTCTATCAAATACTTTGTAACTGTGGCGACTGCGATTAATTTGGGGAAACCGGACGGAAATTGCAGACCCGCCTACATAAGCACAAACTGGCAACTCGGAGACTAGGCCCAAACTCACAGCTTGCGACTCACATCGGGGAAATTGGTCACAGTTTTGATTTTCAAGGAGCAGCCGTCTTAGGCCGGGGCACATCAAGGACAGAGCGTCTCACACTTGAGGCTTCGTACTCAGATTCTGACTCCATCAACAGGCATCTAAGCCTTCCTTCGGCCGATAAAGTCCTACTTCACTACATACGCCGTGACAAAGACAAGACAGTCATACGGAGCCAAAAACTTCCGAGCAAACACGGCCTGTCGACTAGTTCACCCAAAAGGGAAACGCAAACGCAACTAACCCCCAATGGGGATGACGACATACAATATAGGAGGACATCAAAACTCACAGGCGATGGCCAGTAGGCCAAGGCAGCGAAAAAATAGAAAATCGATTGCCCCAGGACCAACTAATCCGGCTGTCTATTAAAAATTATGATCGATTTTTTACTAGACGCTTTGATTATGGATAGCCGCCTCAGCTCTTCGAAACGTCAGCCAAACAAGTTCCTCGATCTGGTGAGCACTTCATTTTCCTAAGATTATCGACCCGGATCTCTTACTTCTGCTAACCTGACCTTCCACCATGCCCATATTACAAGTGACTTGGAGCCATAGTTCAAGGGGTATGCATATCCGCGCCCGACCGCAAATGCGTCTTCTGTCTCCTGCAAGAAAGGCATCGAGAACTCTTCATTTGCTTTCGAATTGGACCGGTCCATATTTCAGCGCGATTTCTACCAAGGCGTACGCACAGTTTTCCCCATATACTGAAGCATCCGACATAGCGGTCCAAGATGTTGTGAAATCTCAAGAGGCCAAATAAATTTTAAGTATACGACCATTAACCAGCCTAAGGAAGCTGACATACACCGTAACGAACACACGCCTCCCGCTAAATTGCCCGGTACGAAGCCAGACACAGAGACCTCCACTAAAATCAGCATGTTCCCTCAACCAGTTGCCAACTTAACGCCAGAAAACACCCGTTGGAATCTGCGGTATATTCATCCTCGGCGCCTTTTAAGATGGA
>CACRXP010001045.1:33835-55573 GCA_902702965.1 Spirometra erinaceieuropaei | reverse complement strand
CCCCTGAGATTCGCATTCCGTCCTCTAGTCGTCCTAGGGAGTGAGCTACGGTTTGCTTAGTTCGATATTCGCACCGCCTCCAATGTCCTGCGGATTAGTCCAGCTAGACGGTATTATTTAAATGGGATTCCAATACTGAGGGTAAGGAAGCATGAGTTAAAGTACGTTGCTGCTTTTGCGGTGTGCTGAGGTTAGACTAATAATCTTCCTGGGCAGATGTGCCAAACTCACCGGAAAATTATTTGCTGCTTGATCAATGGACTTTCCACCTCTTGTTTCGGTGGAAATATACAGTAAGTTTTTTTTCCAGACAAGTTTTTAGTAACAACCATATCTTGTATAGTTGTTTAGTAATGAAGTACACCACCTGGAATGCAATACTTCAAAGAAAGGAATATTCCGTTTTTAAGTATTGTCTGAATGGCGGTTTATAGAATCAGCATATCTACAGGTCTGTGACATTGACTGTTATGGCCATATCCCACCGCCGGGATGGGAAAAAATACTAGTTCTGCGGATGTTTTGACAGATTCGAGTAGTCCAACTGACTCAGTTGAGCTGCTTTGGATTCTAATCTGAGCCGGGCCGTCGATTTTCTCATTGGTGATCAGTTGGACATACAGTGAGTGACCAATCTCATGAAATGTTGGCTGAAATGCTGAAATGCGTCCTCGATTAGAACGTATCACTTCAGCGCGGTTGTAATATTGATTATCTCGCGGCATACTCCTATAATATTTCGGACTCGACAGGATGTCAGCTTTTGAATGCACTGTTTCAATCTCACGGAAAACCCGTACTTGGTAAAAAATGACTACTTAAGTGGAATGCATTTTTCACATTGATTTTCGATGGTCTTGCAAATTCAAATATATTTTATAGAAACCACGAATAAAATATGCTTTCTTTCAGTCGTTTGATAGAGAATCACGCCTTTTTTATATTTTATACTCAAAGAATGAGTATGATTAGGTTTTAAAAAGTTTTCTAATTGCCGAATAATTTACCCTGATCGGTCGTCGCATTAGCGCTTAGGGAGTGCAGTCTACAAGAGGCATACATTCTGCGTAAGTACAATCACATATATTTTTATGTCTTTAGAAAGATACCATGTAGAGTCCATAAAATTCTGCACTGAATGTAGACTATGTTGTGCATTTCATGAAGAGCAGTGACTCACCTACAGTCTTTAAAGGATGGCTTAGATCACGTCTCCGCATGGTCGTCGAATAATGGACTCCTACTCAACAATCAGAAATCAGTACAGTGTGTGTTTCGATTGCGACCCTCTCCCACTCCTGAACCTTTGGATATTCTTCCCAATGAGGAATCCTCTTTCCGGTACCTAGGTGTTACTTCGTCCACAAATCTCTCCTTCTCTCTCCATATGGAAATCCTTTTAACAAGAATTCAAAAAAATGTTTATTACATTCGTTGTCTACGTTCATATCACACACCCCAGTCCTTAATCTGGCGGTTCATAGATGACTGTATTCTTCCACTCATTCTTTATTGTTCTTCAGTTATTTTTCCAGCTTTACTTAAAAAAGATCTAATTATTTTTAAACGTGTCATTCGAATGATCGCCTCTGCTGCTGGTGTTTCCTATCATATTTTAGTTGATATCATCGTGCGGCGACACTTCAATACGGTGGAGCAATTTGCTGACCGAATTCTGAATGACAGCGTCCATCCCCTTCATAATGAGTTAATGGCTGCGAAATCCTTACGCCCTATGCGTCGATGCTTCCGCCACATCCCTTGTCGCACTTCGGTTTATCAAAATCTTATACTGCAATTTCTAGCCCGGTATCTCACCTGCAAAGATGATGAAAAACAAAAGCTAAAGTTCGATCTTGTACCTTAAAGTCCTTTCTTCTTCATATATAATTATGTCCACCTGTCCAATACCTGTTAATCTCTATGGTAATCACTGTGCACTAGAGAACCGTTTTTGCTGAAAGTTTTGAATGTTATTTTCAAAATAAAGCATTCCTCTCTCTCTCTCTCAAACGGACAGGGATGATACTGTATGAATATACATTGCAAGGTCTTAAAAAATCTCACAATTAGAACTTTTTAAAGCCTATTCATATTCTTTCTTCGAGTATAAAATGTAGAGTTGACGTGATTTTCTATCAAACGACTGAAAGAAAGCATAGTTTAGTTCGTGGTTTCTATAAAATATACTTGAATTTGCCAGACCATTGAAAGTCAATGTGAAAAATGCATGCCACCTAAGTAGTCATTTTTTACCAAGTACGCTTTTTACGGGAGATTGAAAGGCGATGCATTCAAATGCTGACATCCTGCCGAGTCCGAAACATCATAGGAGTATGCCGCGAGATAATCAATAATGCAACCGTGCCTAAGTAATCCGTCCTAATCGAGAACGAATTTCAGAATTTCAGCCAACATTTCATGCGATCGGTCACTCACTGTCTACATTTGTTGTCTAGTCCGGTAAATTCCAGGTGCGAGCACGCGAATAATGCATCCCCCACTCCAAAAATTAACTGACTGCCTGCCTTGGTTTAGCGTACTGCCCTTTGTTTCTGTCACTTTGTTGTCCCAGCAACCGGTCAGTGGTGGTGGAGGCGGCGGTGGTGGTGGTGGTCCCAGATATGCAACTAACTGTCACGACTAGAGGAGGATAAGCGTGTCTCACGTTCTTGTTTCAAAGAAGAGGAAAAAACGTGCGATTTCTGGGATAGGGTCTGTAGTAGCCATCTCACGAATACTCAGGCACATATGGGCCTACGGCGAGGTGACCCACTGTCTAAAGTCACAGGGGGAGGATGACGACTTCGGCTTCGCGAACATGCGTATAATAGCGCGGACGAGGCGGCGAGAACTTCTGAAGGCCCGGGGCTCTGACACCAACGCGTTGCCCTCGCGCAGCCAAAAAATGTCCTGGCCTGGTTCCCAGCCGAGAACGCAATTGGCCATCGCACCCCGTCAGACCATTGTGAGTTAGACGGTGCGAACCCAGCACTTTCGCTAACACGGCCTCCACCCCTGCCTGTCGCCTTCTCTGTCTGCAGAAGTGTCCAGTTGTTGTTGTTGCACATTAAAAGTATCCAGTGAGTTTAAAGCCTTAAAACATGCAGGGCGAGTGATAAACGGGAACAATTTGCGGAATGCTTCCGCCGGCTATCAGGCGATTGGTCGAACATTTTCACGCGAGCTGTAACGGCTTCTACGACTCTCCTTGAGTTTAATTTTTGTGAAATTATGTTTGTTGATTTATTGTTTCCTTAGAAATCAACTGCGAGCTTGGAGCAGATCAGTATATTTAAGGTCTATAGGCTCAGGTCGAAGTTTTTGTGCATGAATATTTGGGCCGAAGTCCATCAGCCACAGCGGATAGTCGCGTAATATTCATTAACTGCCGACAGGCAGCTAGTGGTATACTCTAAGGTAAGGTGATACCATACTAACAGCACAGGTGCTAGCCAAAAGCTCATACACACGTGTTTCACCGATATTCTCTCGCTGCATAGCGCAGCTGCGAGGGGTTCTGCTCGTCAATGGGTGCCCCAGTATTCCCTGTCTGCTTTCTGGTAGATACTCCAATTTAGAAATTGTAGCTTTTTAATTTCCTTAGAAATTAACTGCGAACTCGAGCTTTTGGCTATCATCTGTGTTGTTAGCATGGAATCATCTTGCCCTAAAGTATACTACTAGCTGCCTGTCAGCAGTTAATGAATATAACGCCGTTATCCGCTGTGGCTGATGGACTTCGGTCCAAATCTTCATACATAAAATCTTCGGTCTGAGCCTATAGACCATAAATATACTGATCTGCACCAAGTTCGCAGTTAGTTTCTACGGAAATTAAGAAGCGACAATTTCTAAATTGGAGTATCTACCAGAAAGCAAACGCGGAATGCTGGGAGACCCATTGATGAACTGAACCCCTCGCAGCAGTGTCATGCAGTGGCAGAATATCGGCGAAACACGCGTGTATGGGTTATTGACTAGTACCTGTGTTGTTAGTGTGGTATCCCCTTACCCTAGCGTCCCTTTTTTCTGAAGGCATATTTAAAGTATTCAGTCATCGCTGCATTGCTTTCGAGGTATTCTGCACTCCCGCTCTTTTTATAGAATAGCCTCTCGAGGATTCCTCTTTGTACCTTCAAGACGCATCGTTAACGAGAACGAGAGGCACAATTTCTTGTTTTACCCGGTTTCGTTTGCCAGAACTGATACATTATAACTTACCTGACAGCGCGTACTTTGTCATCTCCTGATTGGCCAATCGACGGGGAAAGTTAAGTTATCTGGCTGGTTGCTTGCATCAACTTAGTCAACGCCAAGTAATCAAACATGCACTGTAAAAACATTCTGAGTCTCAGAAGTGTGAAAGAGTCTTCGCCAAGAGGAAAGCGCAAAAGGCAAGCTGGTTGAGTTACTCAGTCCGTATAATGAACCAAAGCATGTCTAGGAATCAGACATTGCCGAACAGAGAAATGGCCAAAGAAACCCAGAACAGAATGACATTAACTAAATTACTAGCAACTGTGCGGCTTGATGACAAGGTTGGAGTCTGGGCCCCAAGACACAACAGGACGAGTGCGTTCCGTAACTCGATCTGTCAACGTCTCTCCACCAAACCCAGCGCAATTGAAGTCGACAGCCATTTTATATTCTACAGGATAGACGCCCTACTCCCCAATCGTCAGCGGATGCAATTTCATTCGCCTGTATCCGCGGCTACCGTCCACGAAATTCTCTTTATCGATGACTGCGCTCTCAATATTACGACCGAAGCGGAAGATGGACCTCTTCGCCTACGACTGCGCCCACTTCGGACAGACTACCAACACAGTGAAGACGGTAGTCATACATCAACAGCCAGCGAACGTTGAGTACACTGTCCCCCGCATTCACGTCAGCGAAACCGAACTGAATACCGTGGACAACTTCAACTATCTGGGCAGCATAATGTCTCACTGAATCGAAATCGACGACAAAGTGGCCCACCAGATCTCCAAATTCAGCCAAGCCTTTGGCCGGCTGCAGAACTCCCTTTGGAACCGCCACGGAATTCAAGTGAACACCAGACTGAAGATGTAAATGGCTGTCGTCCTGACGCCACTTCCATACGGACTGGCGATCTGCACCGTCTACTCCAATCATGCCAAAATGCTCAACCACTTCCATTTCAGCTGCCTTCGCGGAATACCAAAGCTATGATGACAGGACCGGCACTGGGATATGGAAGTGATGAAACGAACAAGAATCCTCAGCATCCATCCCTTGCTGGGACAACTGCAACTGCGTTGGAACGGCAACTTCGTGAGAACGGGCTCTTTTATGGCGATGTCGCCAGGGGTATTCTTCGACAGGAAGGACAAACGTGGCGTTACAATAACACTTTGAAGAACTCTCTGAAACAACTGGAGATCAACCCCTGAGACCTGGAAGGACCTCGTCCAGGACAGACCGGCCGCAAAAAGAGAAGTGAAAATTGATGCAGCCATCTACAAAGCCAATCGGCTCGTCGCCGCCAAAGATAGGAGGCCCGCAAGTGACGAGTGCCTCGACTCCTCAACGCCGACAGTCAGCCGCTTTCAGCATGCCCGCGCTGCTAACGCACATTCGACGCGTTAATTGGCCTCGTGGGACACTTTGGGACGTAATTCACTAACAACTTGGCAACGTCGACCTATTCTTCCACTCTCGTCCCTGCCGCAGAGCCTGCAGCGACGACTATCCCCTTCACCGACAATCACAGAGACGCTTCTCCGCCTCAATCAGTCACCGACATCATCCAACTTGCCCCAGCCCCTGCGTTGACCACAGCGACCAGCTCCGCCAACACCACGACATCTCACACTCCCCCCCACCTATGGGACGACTTTCGACGTCCCATCACCTGCTACTTTCATCACCAGAATTCCCACCTCAAGCGATGTGGAATCGATCCCAACCTGTCCTCGTTGTGATCGCACATTCATCTCACACATAGGTCTGGTCGATCACTTGCGAATCCATCGCACGAAGACTGGCGTACTAGTGTCTGGAGCACCCACATACACTTGACGCATCCTTCTCAATAATCCAGACTGCTCCTGCACATTCTGCCGCCGCATGAGCCTATTAGGTCACATGCGCCTCCACGAAAACCTGCGGTAGACAATCTCTGACTAAACCACACCACAAAACCTTATTCCACCAGCACCTGCACCACATAACAACATCATCCATCACCACACAACGCAAGCCCTAGATTGACACCTCCCACGCAAATGGGAAGTGTGCTGCTCGCCTCCTTCTCCATGTGGCTCCTTGGATGCATGTGTGGTCCCAGCCTATGACCATCACAGTGCGATGAATGCCGTGGTTTGAAAGATCTCTGACTGAGGCCTCAACTGAATCCTTGCCCAGTTATGTGGAGTGGTGGGCTGATGGTCTCAGAGTCAGGCTGCAACGGCTCCCTCTTAACGTGACCTCTGGCACCCTCACGCATGCAAGGGGGGTAGGTGTGTGTATATAGGTAGTGCTTCTCGGTCGATGTCTGACTGGTTACCCGACCTTTCAGGGGTGATGACCCAGGATAAATGCAGGGTTGCGTGTCACCCTTTTGCGTTTTAAGGATTGTGTGTGTCTTTCATGCCGCGATTCAGCAAGCCATAGCTCTTGCAGTCTGATGTGCGTTGGCAGCTCTCTGAGACCTGATGCCCTGTTGGTCGATACGCTTGCGCTCCCGCTGGGTATACAGGTCATGTGCATGGTTGCCCAATCGTCGTCCTCCCCCTGACCCGTTATTTTGTTGTTGTTGGTTAAAGTCCTTGTCAACTGTTTGTTGTGGATCAGGCAGTGTGGTGGTACGCCTAGGTGCGAGTCTAGCCGTGCCAGCCACCCTGCGCCCTCTCTCGCCTCCGAACCTCTTTACTGTGTCTTAACACTGAGCTCAGACGGGAAGGAAGAGAGAGAGAGAGAGAGAGAGAGTGCGGTAGATGCTGGGCAACCCTAATAGCAATCACTTGCGAATGGAGACTCGCTGCTCGTGTCCCGCCCGAAACTGGCCTCTGATTGGCTGACTGCAGTCGTAGCAGCAAGTTTCCCAGGGCCGCGCACTAGTAAGCGGACGTTGAAAAGCTATCGATAGGAAGGCGTGCTTGCTTGGCATGCTCACAGCTGGGCGTCACTTCGTGCCATGCCACGCCGCTGAGCGCACGCATTGCTGTCCTGTGCCTCACCTTTTCTGTTAACCCATGCTATTGAGTTCTAACGTTTTCTTTTCTATCATGTTCAGACCAGTATCTCGGAGAACTCAGCGTAGGCGTGTCGAGAGAGAGAGTTTAGAAATCGTATACGTGAAATTGCCGAGAAATTGAGGAAGAAGTACCCGCCCAAGTCTTCATCTTCGTCGAGGTGTTTATCCTCCTACACTCAGTCAATAGACGCCCCGACGTCCTCTTCGGAGGACACATCGACCTCGACGACTGAACAGTGGCACAGTTATTTTGAAGAGTGTCCGATGTCCTCCCCAACTGAGGTGGATGTAACCGCACGCGACCTGCTGCGAACCTCGGCAGTTCGTTCCCGAATACCCCATCGGCAATAGACAAATCTGCTGAAGATTTTGAGGCAGATGACGCCAATGATACAGGGGCTCTCACCGATCGGCCCCCATTGTATATTCCAGATGGAAAAGGACAGGACAGCGGGCCCGTGGCCCAGTGGTTAGAGGCGTGGACTTCTAACTAACAGGTCGCGAGTTCGAGCCTCGGGTGTTCCACACTTCGGGCTTGGGTATGGCTGGCTGACGACGGCTAATAAGCCAGAAATGGCCATTCCGGTCTCCCTTGTCTTTTTCGGTAATAACATACTGCCAGATGAAGCCAGCCGACGCATCAAACATGCCCTTGGACGCACGAACACTTCTCGGCGGAGCAGGCGATCTGCCACCGGCGAGTATACTTAAGTATACCCTCACTACTAGCTAATTTATTTGCAAGTCGCCGTGCTGTGGAGCATGCACGGTGAAAGTCGGCGACAGGTCAAGTTAGCCAGCCATGTGCTGTTTGACTCGTCGTGTCCAATATCGGCGATCGCGACCGAGAGGACATCAGCATGTGACTCACCCGTGGAGTGTTGGTATCAATGATTAGTAAACCGATTTCGAGGTTTGTCTCCCTGGCCTGGGCTACGCATATTGTTGTTCGGAAATTACTAGTGAATTTAAGCTGCAATAGTGATAAGGCCGGCATATAGCCCCAGGTTAATTTACAAGTCACGGCATTCGGTCTTTCCCGAAGGGGTCTTCCTGACAGCCGTGGACAATCTCACGTAAAAACAAAATAACTTAGTTCATAGGGTTTTCAAAGGCATTGCCTATTACTCTTAAAATATACTGACCTATATATAGTTCTATACATTGCTTTTTCTATTTATACAGCAAGGTCCTAAGTCATTTTCGCGACTGGTTTTTATAAATGTTTGCTTCATATTTTGTAAATTTGTCCTTTATACGTTCCGTGGAGAAGATTTCACCACAGGGCAGGGGAAAAATCGTTGGATCTTATTTCAGAATGAAAAGAAATTACTAGGAAACTTTTTTTAAAATATTTTTGCGTGCAAAAACTACCCATGGATGATTCTTCATATTATCAATTAGTTTCCCTAGAAAGACTTGACGAAACGCTCTTTTCTGGTAGTTTCTTGGAAGAAAATTCCGTCTCCAAGAAAGCGCATCCTTAAAAAAACGGCATACCATGTTTCACCATAAAAAAGCTACCTGACAGGTCCTCGAGACATGGCAGTTCGACGACGTCAATCGTGGGCTCCACAGCAGGGCGAGAGCAGAGACGGTGACTTGTGCGGGAATTAGTTTATAGACTTGCTCAGCATCTACCGCACTTCATCCTCCTCCTCCTCCTCCTCCTCCTCCCCCCACATGACCCCGGTGTCAAGACTGAGTCAAGATGGCTGGAGGCGGAGAAGGGCATAGGCGGATGGAACGACGTAAACCCAAGCCGCGGCGTACCGCCACACCCCCTGGTTCACAAAAAATACTTGACCAGGATTTTTAGACAACAACAAATAGTGAGGGATGGCACGGATCCAAATTGACGCGGCGTGGACCTGCTACTGGGTCTGCTGCCACACCCCAAAATGTTGGAATTTTGAAGAAGAAAAAGAAGAGTCAAGCACCGGAACACTTCGTTTATTGTCCTGAGCTTTCAGGCTCGGGCAGGAAGCTGTGTGAAGACGCTCTTCAATGGGATTCAAATCGGAGGACAGAGCACGTGCGGCCCGTTATCTCCGCAACCAGTTCGCGCGAAATGGCTATCCGAGGGCATTTATAAGTCGCTGTCTACGCGGTCGTCACCAGAGGACTCAAACAATAAAACCACCGACGACACGGCATTCTCTGCCATACATCAAGGACGTTTCAGAAGCGACCGAGCGCGTTGCTGCGGAGTTAGGTGTTGGAACTGCACACCGCCCCAAAGCCATCATGCGCAATAAGGTCATGAAAATTAAAGACCAGTTACAGCCTGAAGAGCAATCTGGGGTAGTGTATCGCAGTCCGTGTCAAAATTGCCCTTGTAACTACACAGGGCAGACTGGGCGCATGCTCAGATTGCGCATACACGAACATAATGCTGGCTGTGCGATGAGGCGACGCATTATCACAAGTGGCCGCCCACACCTACGAAATGGGTCACGAGTTTAACTTCGCAGCCACCAAAATAGTCGCCCACGCCGGAAACAAAACAGACCGAGAAGTGATTGAAGCCTGGGCCTCGGATGAGAACTCGGTCAATCGATTTATAGATCTGGCGCCGGCGTACAGAGCCCTACGTAGTCACCTCCAGTCTTGCGCCGTCGGTCGATGATTGGGCCTATGTGCCTTATAACTGTCGCTTGTTCTGTTGCTGCTACTACCTCTGACGATGGACTCTTGTACGAGTCTGAAAGCTCAAGACAATAAACGAAGTGTTCCGGTGCTCGACCCTTCTTCTTCACTTATGCAGACACCTGGAACTCGACATTTCTCCTTCATTCATGTTGGCATTTTTTTGGCTACGCGTTCCCCATAACGCCTGCCGGACTCCGATCTAACCAGCTGTGTTGGTCCAGCTCATCTAACGCGTGGCCCGTTTTAGAGGCAGTATCAGGACATATACCAAAGTATAGGCGTTTCCGCTATCCACAATTTTATCACTATCGCTCGCTAGGTGTAGTAGTTGTTCCACAGGTCTTTCAATAAGTTATGAGATCTGAAAAGTGTCTTCATAGAAGCACGGAAAGAAGTGTTAAAGTGTCTGGAAAGATGAAGAATATGCTTAAGACATAAACTGTTTAAAACACCAGAACAGATGCTTTCTAATATATGGCCTGAAAAAAACCTAATATCCAAGGGAGTGAAAAGAAGCTTTTTGTTCGGAAAAGCCACTATAATCGTTAAAAAAGGTGGCTCGGACACTGGAACAAGAATTTCTTTCGCCTGACGCTTCGGATCCACTCTCGAGCCCATCATCAGACACCGCAACGCGACCAGACAGTGACCCTTCGACCGTCGATTTCACTTATGTCCAACGTGTACTCCACAGTAGAGTGAGAGCAGGGGCGATGAATTGCGCATGAATTAGTTTATATTGGCAGCAATCTTGAGGGGTATCTACCGCACTCTCTCCTCCTCCTCCTCCTCCTCCTCCTCCTCCTCCTCCTCCTGCCCATCTGCGCTCGGCGCCAAGAGAAAGTGAAGAATACCCGGAGGCGGGAGAGGTCGCAGGTAGCTAAAACGGCGAAAACCCACACGTAGGCGTGTCGCCATACCTGAATTTTGGCATTTACTATGGGCGCACAGTCCAGATAACGCCTGCCAGAGTCCGACGTAGTCCCCCGCGTTGGTCCGTTTCAGGGACAAAGACAGTAGACGCACAAGGATTTCAGCAATTATAGAACGCGGTTGCCACCCCTAGCAAAATTGGTGGCCGCCGCGAATGGTCGTATCTGATGCGAAGACAGCTCGGTCGCCCGCATTCACATCGTTAATGGCGGCAATTTCATGGCTGACTTTGATTATTGGCGTGATAATGGCTCAGATGTTTGGCAACAATGTTCGCACGCGCGCGCTTCCCGCGAAGCTAATTACTCTGTCTAAGAAGAGCGCCAGTGCGAAATGATGAGGTAAGTGTGCTAGGTGATGAACTGCGGACCGGAAAGGTGTGAGTCAAAAAGCTTGTGGCTCATGCGGTTGTCATACATCGCGAGAATTTCAGCCCCGTCGAAATAGAAGGTGTGGTCAGGTCCTGTCAAGCGAACTGGTAAGGTCGTCAGTCAAGAGAGAGAGAGAGAGCCACATGGCGCAACGGGACGAGTGTTTTCGGTAACATGATCGCTGAGCGCTCTACCTCCTCTACCATTGTACGTACCCGATCGCAATTGACAGGACAACGAGCCCGTGGCTCAGTGGTTAGAGCGCTGTACTTTTAACCACCAAGTCGCGGGACCAAGCCCCGGTTTCACACACCTCAAGGTTTTATATAGCCATCGCAGTCTCCCTCGTCCTTGTCGGTAATTTTATTCTGCCTATACAACATGTCACTATTTGGCCACTGGCGGGGTTCGATAGAGAGAGCTCCAAGGCAAAACAAGACAGATGAGTTCCGTAACGCGATCGGTGAGCATCCCCTGCTAAGGTCGTCGTTGTGGGGCATTGGGTAAGAAGTAACTCGACTTTAAGGTGCAAAATCTTCGGCGATAGGGGAATTACATCTTCTCACTGGGCCATCGAGGCTTCACCAGTTTTAGTGCGCATTGAACCTGACGGCAACGTTCTGATTTAATGAAAAGTTCCGAAGATAAGGCCTCTGAGCCAACTCGTCAGTTGGAGAGTTACAGCGCTCAAGAAGTCCACAGCAAACATCTGATCATGACTTCAACCGACTACTAACACGGGTTAGAAGGAGGAGGATGACTGGGCAACCATGCACATGACCTTGTAGCGGGCAGCCATCATGACCGGTCTGGCGGCATTGTTCAAGACCTCGCTGCCTCAAGGTCATCCACCTCTTGCAGTGAGCCGTTCCACACGCGCTGACCTGAAGTCACACGACCAACAGCTCGGAGGCAGAAGAGGGCACAGGTAGCTGGCACGGCATTAACCCACACTAAGGCGAACCACCACACTCCCTGATCCACAATGGACCTCGACCAGGATTTTATAGCAAAACACAAGTAGGGGGACGGCACGGATCCCATTTGGCACGGAGAGAGCCGGCAACTGGGCCTATCACCACATCCCAATGCTTGCCTTTGTTATGGGTGAGCACCCACAATAGCGCTCTCCCATGTGTTTTTCCAGCGCATCTACCGCCTGTTCTAGGGGGTGTAGCTTTGAAGTATACATGCATTGACAGTCTACCGTGTGGAAGGCAGCTCATGGTTAGCCGTCATGCCAGCTCACCGGGACCTATATATCTCATGTGGGGTTGGGTAGGGGGGGAGAAGACGAGCAAAACGCGGCGAAATATGCATCCTCTGAGCCAACGGACCCGCTGTCCTGTCGTTTGCATTTGTGTCGCAAGCGCGTTCACCGACCGGATTAAGAGACATTAGCGTCCAGTTGTGCTTTA
The DNA here is from genome assembly GCA_902702965.1 of Spirometra erinaceieuropaei. Lineage (NCBI taxonomy): Eukaryota > Metazoa > Platyhelminthes > Cestoda > Diphyllobothriidea > Diphyllobothriidae > Spirometra > Spirometra erinaceieuropaei. Next base: position 42,974 of record CACRXP010001045.1, on the reverse strand, counting down.
GGGCTCGATTTAGAGGCCTCGAAGGCATTCGCCCGACGAACAGTAATATTTGCTCATAGAAGCGAAGAGGCGAGTTCCAGGAAGTAGTCGCGAAAAAGAAGACAAGATAGCTTAAACAAGAGCGTGCGGATGACCACTGTTCCTGCTGTCAGCGGCAGCGAGTCGAATTGCCCAAGAGTCCACATGAATAACAAACTGCTCGAGTCATGGTTTTCCGGTCCTCAATCAATCAACAAGCGCAACGACCTCCATGCTCCATATTTGGCGCTGAGACTTAGTCTAGGCCAAGAAGTTAGTTGCGAGCAGAGCGGGCGGATAACCACCGTCCCCGGTATCAATGTCGGCGAGCCAAATTGCCCAAGAGTCTGTAGCGGGAAGCCACCATGACCTGTCTGGAGTCATTGCTCAAGACCTCGCTGCCTCAAGATCGTTCACCCTTTGCAGTGAGCCGTTCCAGACGCGCTGACCTGTAGTCACACGACCGATAGCTCGGGAATACCTGCGTGCGCACAGCCGCAGCTGCCCGTGCGGCCACTTGAGCGCACCTCTTCCCTGAAACCGCGACCTAAACCACTGTGACATCACCCCTCGGCAAATGCAACACACACTAACTGGACACTACTTGAGCTTGGCCTACGAGCCTACAAAAGCGACTGCCACCACTGTCTCAGGGACTCTTAGGCCTGACTGGACGCAGTCAACAGCAGCCCTGGCTTCGCTAGTGACCACTGCCGCCTGAGAGGACAAGTCCGGGTTCTGTGCACAATAAACCCCTCATTCTGGTGCCTCCCGTCTTCCCCTTCCAATCTGGGATTTGACTTGATAATTGTAGCTCACAGACCACGCACATTCTCACTGCTGGGCCGCTACAACCTCTATACCCGACGAGAGCCCAAACGCATCCACCGACAGGGAGCCAGGTGCCAGAGAATTGCCAATGAACACCCAGGCCGCGAGGGCCATGGCTTGTCGAAACATGGGATAGCAGAAGTACCGCACGCAATAACGCACCCCCCCACACATACACACTTCTCTTAAATGGGATACTCGTTACCAGATAAGGGCGGGATGCCTGCAGTGTGGACCAGGTCGTGCGTGGTCCGCGTAGAATAGCCTCTTAGTTTTGTCAGTCACTGCACCCAATCCAATAATCAGTTATTTAACAGGCTGCGGCAGTCGGCTGGTCATGGAGGAAAGGAGAAGGCCGACATTTGTGAACCCATCCCTACGGCAAATCAACACAGTGCACTCCATAGCAGATCGAAAGCGCCTGAACCTATAATGATGTGCCATCACATGTAGCTTGGAAGGCTGCCAATTGACGTGGAAAGTTGTCGGCTCCTTCTCATTTTAGCATTTATATCAGCCTTTCCTACGCTAGGTTCGAGCCGCTCCTACGGTAATCTGATACATACAGTGGGGGCCCGTTTAAGCAAGCACCGGCTATTCTGATTCAACGGATACCCGAGTCCCTCGGCTAGAACTGTTTCGGACGTCAGGGGCAACCGAAGATTCCAGTTCTCGTGGAGAAAAATGTGTCGAGGAATTTTTACTGCGTTTCGCATACACAAAGACCATCTGGAGAGATCTGACCTCGCTTAAAAGTTAGCGTCCACCTCGCTACTTTAAAGGATCAAATATCTAGAGAGGCTCGAACTAACGTCAGTTGCTACATATCAACTCTTACGAGGTCTTTCAGTTGTGTTGACCATTACGTTAGACAACTCGTTAACAACATCAACAAACATCAGATTGCTATCCGCACGGGTGAACTCTCTAGTCTATTCACCGCTTCGACGTGGACGGTGATTAAGTGGTTGTCATACGAAACAAAAAGACACAAAAATGCCTAGAAGCGGGGTGCTAAAATGCATGCAGTGTCGATCGCCATATCGACCTGTACCTCGTTACGAAGATCTGTGTGCACGATTCGCTGGCCCTGTTCGCTTATCCTTAACCAAAAGCAGCCATAGTGAGTGACCGATCTCATGAAATGTTGGCCGAAATTTTGAAATGCGTTTTTGATTGGGAAGGACTACTTAGGTGGAGTTCGAACGCCGAAACAAGATGTTTATTACTCTGAGCTTTCGAACTCCTCTAGGAGTCCATCGCCACAGACTGTAGCAGCAACAGAACAAGCGACAATTATAGGGGGTGTTAGCCATATCAGAAGACTCTTGAGTGCACAAAAAGTTGATCACGATATGAGGCTGTTAGAATGTTGCAAGAAAATTACTTCATTTTTGGTGGAAAACCAATGAGCAAGTCGAGAAAACTGCAGTTGGTTCCGTTTCACCGGCAGAACTAGTCCTAAAGAAGTTTGAAAAGACTACCTTCATTCAGCATGCGGCATTACGTCAGCGACCCGTATATTACTGTCAGGAAGATTATGCCTCAAGATTCTGCTCATCGAAATCTCCCCTGGAATACAATTAATAAGGGAAGAAGTATAGGAGCAGCAGTTACTCTTGATGTATTCGTTAGGTGAAGTTCAAACAGCGACCTTGAGACAAACGTTCACAGGAAGCCAACGAACACCACGCAGCTTCTCATTTTTCACAGCAACCATCCGGTGGTACACGAATGAAGCTGTGTGATAACGCTCTTAAAACGGATTCAGACCCATAGCTGCCACCCGGAGTAAAAAACACGTCAGGCCCGGTGTTTCTGTGGCCAGTGTATGCGGAATGGCTATCTGAAGGCGCTTATAAGAGAGTGTGTAGATGTTCGTCCCCAGTGGAATACAATCAAGGATATGGCATGCTCGGCCGTACACTGAGGATTTTTCCGAAGCGACCAAGCAGTCGGCCGTGGAACTACGCTGCGTGACCGATCTCATGAAATTTTGGCCGAAATTCTGAAATGCGTTTTCGACTAGGAAGGGTTAAAAAGGTCGTGTTGTAATATTGATTAGCATGCAACACAATCCTATAGCATTTTGGACTCGGCAGGATGTCGGCTTTTAGATGCACCGCTTTTCAATCTCCTGTATAAATTGTACTCGGTAAAAAATGACTACTTAAGTAGCATGCATTTTCCGATTGATTTTCAATGGTCTTGCAAATTCAAATATATCTTATAGAAACAATAAACAAAAATATGCTTTCTTTTAGTCAACTAATATTTCGGACTAGGTAGGATGTCAAATTTTAAATACATTACTTTTCAATCTTCTGTAGAAACCGCAACTGAAAAAAAAAGACTACTTAACTAGCATGCATTTTTTCGTATTGATTTTCGATGGCCTTGCACATTCAAATATATTTATATAGAAGGTGCACAAAATATGTCTTCTTTTACTCGTTCGGTAGAAAATTACACTGTCTGCATATTGTAAAACCGAAGAAAGGGTACGGTTAGGTTTTAAGCAAGTTTTCCAATTCCCGAATAATTTTGAGCCAGATCTGCCATTGCATTAGCGTTCAGCGATTTCAGTTTACAAGATGCATGCTTTCCGCGCAAGGAAAGTCATATATTCCTCTATGTCTTTAATAAGATGCCATACTGAGTCCATAAAATTTTGCAATGGATCCCGACTGTGTTGTACATTTCATGAGAAACGGACATGTACGATGTTGTATATATGGACACCGCTCGGTCTTGAAAATCTCATAATTAGAAACTTTTTAAAGCCTAAATACACCCTTTCTTCGGATATAAAATATGCAGACAGTATGATTTTCTACCGAACGAGTAAAATAAGGCATATTTTATGCAAGTTTTCTATAAAATATATTTGAATTTGCAAGGCCATCGAAAATCAATACGAAAAATGCATGCTACTTATGTAGTCCTTTTTTGCAGATCGCCGTTTCTGCAGAAGGTCAGAAAGGAGTGCATCCAAAAGTCGACATCCTGCCGAGTCCGAAATGCGATAGGATTATGCTGCATGCTAATCAATATTAAAACCCCACCTAAGTAACCCTTTCTAATCCAAAACATATTTCAGAATTTCGGCCAACATTTCATGAGATTGGTCACGCACTGTAGGTGCAGGAATTGCCCACCGACCCAAAGCTACCATGCGCAGAAGGATCGGGAAAATCAAGGACCGATTAAGTGCCAAGGAACAGACTGGGGTAGTGTGGCGGATCTCGCGCCTAAATTATCACTGTATTTAAACACAGGTCAGTCGGTGCGCAAGTTAGGATGGCTCATACATGAATAATTGGCTGGCTGTGAAACAAGGCAACGAATTATTTGTGGCTGCCAACATCTTCGAAAAGGGGTCATGCGTTCAACTTCGCAGCTGCCAAGATAATCGTCCATGACGGAAGCAAGTCATACCGAGGATTTATTGACACCTGGGTCTCCGATAAGAACTCAGTCAGTTGATGTAGCGATCCGGCGTCGCATACAGAGCCCTACACAATAACTTCCAGACCTGTGTCACTGATTGCTGATTGGGTAATACCACCCATAACTGTCACTTGTTTTGTAGCCGTTTCTATCTCTGACGATGGACTCCTGCATGGGCTCGGAAGCCCAGAATAATAAACAGCATGACCAGGTGCTCGACCAGTCTTCTTCCTGAATCATACAGACACCGTGTCCACTCATACAAGCATGTCGTCTCACCTCACCCATGTCATTAGAGCGTAGCTGTTACGGAGAACTTGGTGTTTGCAGTACAGGCGTTAAAGTGACTGACAGAATGGGAACGTGACGAACGTTCATGAGTATGCCTAAGACTTACCACTCCCCTACTTTATCGGCTAAATGATTGACAAACAGGAAAAAAACAGAGCATCGACTCACCGGAAAGGCAGAAATCGCGGATATGCATTTGGATAAGATCGAACTGTTCCTCGGAGGATCTATGATCCTTTTCCAGCGTCTCCATCACGTCTGTATCAGTGGTTGTGGTTGTGTTATCACTTTGACCATGGGTAGTGTTATTACCCACTCTTGAAGGGCGACGGCCAAATGCAGGGCCACATGTCGCCCTTTTGGGCCTCAAGGAATGTAAGCTTCTGCTATGCCAGGATCAGCAAACCATGACCCTTGCAGCCGGATGTGCACTGGCGATTCTCTGACACCTAGTTCCCTGTCGCTGGATGCGCTTGCGCCCCCCCCCCCCCTGGGCATACAGGTCGTGTGCATGGCAGCCCTGCCATCCGTTGTTGTTGTCAGCCAAAATCCGGGTCAAGTGTTTTATGTGGATCAGAGGGTGTGGGGTGCAGCGCCAAGGTGCAGGTTCGGCCATTCAACCCACCTGCGCCCTCTTCCGCCTCCGGTCTTCTTGACTCTGTTTTGACACCGGGCCCAGGTGGGGTAGGAGGAGAGATTGCGGTAGATGCTGCGCAAGTCACCTAGCCCGCCGCACCTTGCTGTGGAGCACACAGTGGACATCGACGTGCACAACGGTCGAACTGTCGGTTGAGTCGTACATACACGGACTCTGACGGTTGGGCACGTGCCTGGCTGCCTGCCGATTAGCTAGCTGACAGGGCTAGTGTGGGCCTGGCTACAGCCTTCCAGACCGGTCATTATCTGGAACTGTTGGGTCACATCAGGGTCACGAGAGAGGCGGTGGGGAGGGGGAGAGGGCAAGGATCTAGTGAAGGCCCGCAAGTATCACCAACTAGCCACAGCCGCCTGTCTTACAGGAGTGGTGGTAATAGGGGTTTTGCGGGTGGGACATCTGAATGGTCATGGTTTGTTACGTAACGGGAAGTCAGATGCTAGCCTCCCAATCAAATGTGAAAGATTCAACGATGAGCGATCATGTTCAGGATAGTACCGAACAAAGCACGGCCCACTTAAACACATATAGTAGGCATCATTTGTACGCCGTAGATATTTGGGGGCCTTCACTAGATCCTCACCAGGGAGAGAGAATTGAAAGCGCAGTCCGAGCGTTGTGGTGAAATTGTGTCTACGTTGAGAGTGGATGCGCAGATGCGTAGAATCGATAATTTCTCATCGATCGTTGTTGCTTTATACGCAGCTGAAATGGACGAGGGGGTTGCCACGCCAAGCAAGCTATGCTAATATTTTAACCCTGCATAGTTCTGTCCGCGAAAGAGCTACGTGCGATCTTGTTCCCGCTGCAATTATACTACGTTATTGCCAAAACTTCCGATTTGTATGTTACAGATGTTGACGACGACAGTTCGGTCTTAGCGAGCGACGAAGCTCATCGCGTGCTCCACAAACTAGTCGCAAGGCCGGTGACTTGTGTACGAATTAATTTATGACAGTTTGAGCGTCGTTTCCGACAATGTCCACCAGGTGTTCGATGACATGTCGAGAGCGGGGGCAGTGACCTGCGAGCGAATCAGTTTATAGTGATGGCAGGTTTACGCTGCATCCACCGCATTCTCCCATCACTCTGCTGGACCCGGTCTCAAGACGAACCCGAGACAACCAGAAGTGGGCTCGGCCCGTCTACGCGTGCATCACACGAGCTGGTTTCCACACAGTGTACCAGGCTTTCACGAAACGGGACAGTGCTGGTCTCACGTTCATGGGAGTGCTATAAAGGCCACATTAGGAAGAATATATCGAGCCTCACTCTCAGTTCGCCAGCCAGTCACCCCACACAGACGGTACTGACCAGGTGAACCGATTTACCCCGTCAGTTCGCTGCCTTCCAAACTACTAATTTAAGCACATTAAGATAGAGTTAGTCGCACCGAATATATAGTTAGTAGGGAATGTGTTGATTTGCTGCGAGATTAGGTTCCTCGCTATCGGTTTCATTCTCCTTTTCCTCTTCCATGCACCAATAGACTATTCAAGCCCGACGGCTAGCTGGTGATGCGATTGGACACAGTATAACAGCCCGACTGCCTGTGTCGCACACGGCCTGATCACTTCACTTACCGGTATACATCAAAGAGCATGCTTCGCACTTACGTCAGATGTGCACGTTCTGACATGTGACGTTGCGTCCCCCACAACGGCGACAGCGAAGCGAATCACTCGTATACCGCCGGGAAGTGGTATGCGTGTTGCGAGGTTTGACACACGTAATGTGGAGGAGATTCATATGTGTGTGGCGGGCAAGGCAAGGTGTGATAATAGGGCCTGAGGTGCGGTTTTATCAAAGCATTTCACGGAGATACATGTGGCTGAATAGACCTAGGCGATGACCAAATGTCCGTAGGAAGTGTGGGCAGGTGAGGTGAGCGCGATGGGTTACACCGGGACTCCAGTCGCAAGTAACCAACCAGGCCGGTGGGCGGTGAGCAGATATGGGCTAGATCGCAGTTGGTAGCCAGGGCCCGTATTACAGGTGGCGGGGGGCTGTTTACTGAGGCTATTTTGTGGGGCTCCATAATCACATCTGACCCATTTGGCCTCCGTTTTACGTTTGAGGTTAGGATTGGGGTACCGGTTAATTGTTTCCGATTTTCGGACTAGGGTTATGCCCTTAGGCTTAGGTTTCCGGGTCACGGTTAAGGTTTGAGCGACAATTAGGTTTCAATATTACGGTTAGATTTTCCAGTTACAGGTATGTCTCAGGGCTACGGTTACGTTTACGATTTCGATTAGGGTTAGGGTTGCCGTTAAGGTTATCGGTTAAAGTTTAAGGTTAAGGTTAGGGTTAAGTTTAGGAATAGGGTTAAGGTCGCCGTCCGCTTCCCCATTCCTGGCTACCAACGGCGATTTAGCTCATATGTGGTCTAAATGAGGAGAGGTTGGAATTCAGTTCACATTGTCGGTGGTAAGGGTGGTGGCGGTAACAATTTTCAGGTCGGCATTAATGTTCTCATTATTGCTGATAGTGGTGGCGGTACTGTTGGTGTGTTGTGAGAGGGGATGTTTGAATTTTCCTGTTCGGCCTTCATAACAAAGTTATGAACCATAGTAGCCTCCGGTAACCGCCTATGATGTCTAAGCAGCCCTCGAAATGTCGGAGCTTAGCACTTAATCTAAAACTTTGACTTTCAGGGGAGAAAGCTCAAATTTGTTTTTTTAAATACGTCTTTAAATAGGTTTAAAATGTCGGCTAGGGTTCAGTGCTTGCTAAAGGGAAGAAAGTACGTCGTTTAGAGCTGTGTCTCCTTTGGATAGAAAGTTCACGACTGAGATGGAGCTTCATCTTCGGACCAGAGTTTAAAACTGAGGCATAGGCTTTTCAGGGGTTTAACAAGATGGTTCTGAATCTTTCATCTCATAAGTAGGCCGAAACTGTAAAGGCTCATCCCATGGAACTCCAACTGGGAGCTCGTAATTCAACAGATATGGTTTCAAAGTTCAGTAAGCAGCTGAACTGTGGCCTGAAATGGCCTTTTTGGCTCCTCTTTCCCTCGCTGCAAACACTACCTGCGTGCTGACCACTTGTGCCTTTTCGGGCGCCCACGAGAGTTTGAAGGCATCAATATCACAGCGAAAATTAAGTTCTATCGATGAGGGCTGCGTTCATTCCAACACCGCACTTTTTCCTCTCCTGGTGCTACAAGGACACTCTGGAGACTTCCCAGAAGTGTCTGCAGATCAACCCAGCCAACTGGAGAGACCTCGACCGAGGCCAACTGACCTGGAGGAAGACACTGAAGACAGGCGCAGCGGTCTACAAAGCCAACTGAAGCACTGCCGCCGAAGCCAAACGCGAGGTTTGCAGATCCAAATTGCAACGCCGACAGTCAACCACCCCGACCTACCAACGCTGCCAGCGGACGTTTCGGGCACCAATCGGCCTTGTGGGACATCTTCGAGTCGGATGTGGTTTGTTAGCCCCGCCGGATGTAAACAAACCTCAGTCACCTCTAATACTGGACCGATGGTTATAGGGGTTTTTACAGGTGGAGCCGGGGAACGCACAGGAGACGAGGTCAAGTAGTTGTATGCAAAAGGAAAGCTATTGGGAATGCGCGGTTGTACTTTGGATGGTTGAGAAATAGTTGTGCTAACCCCTAACCCTAACACCTAATCCCAAACCCTAACCCCTAACCCTAACCTTTAACCCTAACCCCTAGCCATAACCCTTAACCATAACCCCTAACCCTTGATCCCAATCCCAACAGTATTGTACTCATCGGGTGGGGCTACCAATTCACATCTCACCCTTCCTCGTACAAATTGCAGTATCCGGACTACACCAGTTGCTGTCTCCTCGTCAGCTCTGCTTCATTCTACACGCCGACAACTAACACTGGCGCACTCCCGAACCCTACTACCTTCCTCCTCC
>CACRXP010001045.1:23551-33794 GCA_902702965.1 Spirometra erinaceieuropaei | reverse complement strand
TGTCCTCATTGCAACCGCACATTTCAACTCGCACATCAGCCTGGTCGGTCACCTGCGAATCCATCGCACAGAGACTGGCGAACCACTGGCTGGAACACCAACCTGAACTCGGCGCATTAGCCTCCACTGTCTACACTGCCTTCGCACATTCACTCACCGCATGGGCCAATTCAGCCACACGCGTATCAACGAGAGCGGAATTTACCGTAGTCTCGTCACACGTAGCACTTCCTGCACATCCACCATGTCTAGCTCAACCCACACCCCGTCGCCCACCGCGTCCACCATCAGCGGTTCCACCATTTCCACCATCTCCGGCCGTGACAGCCACCCTTTTGTTATTGTTTAAAAAAGCCTGGTCTTTTGCTGCGTGGACCAGGGGGTGTGCAGTGGAGCGCCAAGGTGCGGGCTCAAACGTGCCATATACCTGCGTCCTCCCCCGCCTCCGGTTTTCTTTACTATGTCTTGACACCGGGTACAGGTAGAGGAAGGAAGAGAGAGTGCGGTAGATTCTGAGCAAGTCTATTATCACCAGAAACTAATTCACTCGCAAGTCACCGTAGCTGCTGCACCTTGTTGTGTAGTACACAGTGGACATCGTCAGAATAGACGATCAAACTGTCGTGTGTGTGTGAGAGGGAGAAAGAAAGAAATACGCCTTATTTTGGACGTATTTTTCAAAATTTTCAGCAACTCCAACTGCCGGCATAATTGACATTCGTAGATGAATTCGGTGCTCAATTTACGCCAGACCGTATTTCCTTCGAAACGGTGCTGGCGTAATGTCCATGTGATCACACAGTTGTAGTTCAGACAAACAAAGTGAACAAAAATCCGTAAATAGCAGACAAAATAGGCGAACTGATGTGGATATATTCCACATGCATGGAAAACAGATGAAAAATGGAGGCGAAAACTCAAATGCCCTCAATTCAGCTTAATAAAGGACGAGAGTTCCCCCTGGGAAGCTTCATTTTGCCCACTCACTTCCTGTGGCCTCCGTTTGATGTCCCTCTTTGCACTCTGATTGGCTGGTCCGAAAACTGTTGTCACACGTCACGAGCCGGTGTATGTAGTCAGGCGACTACCTTCGTCGCCGTCCACAGACGTATCACGCAACCTGTTGCATTGACAGTAAACGACAAGCAACGTATGGGCTCATTTACAGGATCTGGTGCAGTTGGGAGCACAGTGATTACATCAGCGAGGCTAGAAGCTCATTCGGGGCTTTGATCACCAGAGACGTATAGGCAGCGAGCCGGAAGGACTCATTCGGCGGGACCCGGAAACACTTTTAAACTCGAGGCGACCGAAATCCTCATAAAAGATGAAAACTATGCAAGTCTTGAGCTGTTTGAATCAGGGTTCTCCGATTTGCAATTCCTCATTAAGCCCGGTTAGCTACTGCTTTCCCGTTCACCACTAAAATTTGTGAATTCAGAATGGTCAGTCTCGTGGGAAGCTCGCAGGTGAACACCACTTTCAGTGACAACGATGGCAAGCCAAATTCCAGAATAATTCTCATCAACTCCGATGATGAAATTGCACCAAGTTCCAGCTCATAGCACCAAACACAAATGTTTACGATGAGTGCGGAGACTGTTAATTTAAGCTGGTGTGTGGTGGCTTGCGGACTGCGTCCTCTAACTATTGCAGGCCGTGTGCGCCTCACTACTTTTGTCTGCTGTCGCCCCTGATGATGCGTTCAAGACAGGATCCGAAACGCCAAGTGGATAAAATTTCCGACTCCCGCGCCTCCGCGTCTTCAATAAGCAGGCTGAAATGGATGACAAGTTGCAGGCACTTGAGAAGCTGAGATGTCGGCAGCCGGAGAAAATAACGGTTGCAATTATTGCATTAGTTCGCATGCTTCATTAGATTAGCAGTATATGCGCATGTGAATGCATGCAAGAGCTCACTACATGCTAACATATCCAGAAGTCTCAGCAAAAATATAACCTTTTGAACTTTAGGACAAAGGAAAAACCGAACTCTTCTAAAGCACTGAACACGCAATCTGCGGATATTTTGTGCAACAGGTTGCATCATATCCTCTCTATTTGACCTCCCACGCAGTCACGCACTGCCCCACTAACGGAGTTACAAAATAACTACAAGTTGCACCCCCGCGGGTCAGGCGCATCAATGGATGTAAGCAAATGGACCAATCCTAATGCTTTGGCACAGATAACCACATAATACTTCAGGCAGGGTGAAGGAAATTCATGAACAGAAGCGGAGGCTAGACCATCCGTAGTTATACTGCTTACGCGGGGGAAGGCGAAGAGGTGCTGTTGTAAATTCCCCAAAATGAACATGCCTACATCATCCAACAGACTCCTTTCAAGCATTCGAAGCACTATTGGTCATCGAGGAATTGTCTTGGTGCCTCTGACTCTCTGACATTGATCCTGTTGTAAAAATAGAAAAAATGAAGTTAGTAGACACATGCTTACAGTAATTCATCGTCAGACCCATACAGTTACATACAGAATTAAAATATGAGAAATTGACAGGGTTTATAAGTGTCTCAGGGGGTTATTAACACTCGCCGTCCCCACGCCACACGCGTGGCGAGGTCGGCGTGCTGTGGTCATTAGGTCAAGGTGGGAGGAGGGGAGGGCGACATAGCCTGTGAGTGGTGTTTATAAGTCGAGTACGTGGAGTATACATCACTGTCATCAGGTGGTTGGGGTGGCGTGTGATAACCATCTGGAGTCGACGTTGGCCACGGAAGACAGAGCACCTGCGCCAACGTCTCCTGACAACATCGCGCTTGATTCGCTAGCCTGGCAGCCACTGCCTCGGCTGTAGCTAGCACTCGTTGGCGTAGGCCTTTAGAGAAGTTCGCTGCCGTCCGGTAGACGACCTGAAAGACTTCTTTAGCATCGCTTCGGTGATTTGTACAAACTAGATGGGCGAGAATACAACTCGAAGTCGATCTGTTTCCATGTCTGCCTAGCCGGACCGGTATGTGCTCACGCACTCTCTTTTCCAGGCGCTGTCTCACCGAACGACCAAAGTATTTCGTCCAACAGGAGCAAGTGGTTGAGTATATACACACATCGATGTGACCTGAAACGGTAGTCGGTCTTTACCTCCCAAACACAGGAAGGGAGAGTTTCTAAAGCATAGACAAAATTCGCAGCGAAGAAAACGCTCCTGATTGTTGTTTTTTTGACGTCGTCCAACTAGTTCGCTGGCTACATTCCCTGGAAAAGGCAGTCCTATTAACATGTGTACAGCTGTCGTGGTAGGCCTGCCTCCCGGGGTTCCACAGTTCGACTTACTCCCTACGTCTCCAGTCCTCATCAACTGTCAAACATCATGGGGATAGTTTAAGAGGATTCACTTCCGCAAACGCAGAACCAACGTAATACGAGTTCTGGAAGGCGGTCACTTCGCTCCTCCGCATGCACAACACGATGTGGATCGTGGTAAAGATCAGAGGCAAGGGTTGATTACGTCGTTATGGTCCCAAGTGTAAGCGCAATGTGGGCATAGAAGGGGAAATAGGCCAGAAGCGAACGCTGTAATTGTAAGCGGATAAAGTAGCCGAGGTTGAAAAATCTACCGCAAGATTGAAGGAAGCCTAGAATACCCGCAAAAAACCTGGCTGACAGGACACGCGGTGCAGCAATACCCTCAAACCTAACGATTGACCTAACCGTAACCTCAAAAGTAAACCTAATCCTTAACATCATTATAAACCTAACGCTAACCTTAAGCTTAACATCAAACCTAACCCTAAACCTAACACAAACCCTAGCCATAACCCTAAGCCTAACCCTAACCGTACCCCAAACACTGACTCTAACCTTAACCTACCCTAACCCTTCCACTAACTCTGGCCCCAACCTTAACATTAGACGTAAAGCTAAACCGCAATCGAAAATCTAGCTGTAATTGGAACCCATAAACTGAACACAAACCCTAACCCTAAACACAATTCTCAGCCTGACACTAACCCAAATCTCAAAACCAACCCTACCTCTAAAGCAAAACATTAGGTTGTACATTTCAGTTTTAGCTTTAAATACTTTCCCACTGGCGATTTCAGCATCCTCCTTCGGCTTACTTCACTTGCAATGCCCACATTGCGCCTACACTTGGGACCAGGACAGCGTAGCCGACTCCTACCGGATGAGATCAGAAAATATTCGTCTTCTGCGTAGCGTGGGTTCCATGACTTTGTAAGGCTTCCCACTCGCCACAAAGATGAGAGTGTGGCGCACTCGACGCCGCTTCGGGACTAGTAGTGTCGCCCAGGGGCAGCGTCGTGGCGAAAGCACTAGCGACGGGGCGTGGTACTCAAAGTTTTGGTGGCGACAAGACAGCGACTGTCATAATTTTACACGCCACGGCTGTCACCCCCCCCCCCCTCCCCGTTCCGAAGAGGGCAGTTACGCGTGAGCGTGTGTTGAAAAAGCAACGCAGTGGCCGCCGTAGGACGACTAGACAAGGTCGTCGTATCCCTTATCGGAGAGAGCGACCAATCAGGCGGCTGCAGGTCGGGCGTACACACACCACCCTGGTCAAGGCCTCTAGCTCCAGCCACGGCTTCTCAGTGTCTACTGTTCCTCTTTATGTCCTCATTTGGTGGGGATAACGAGAGTGCTTTGCTGTTACGCCTCGACCGGCGGCTGACTACTTAAAGCCACAGAAAAGTCTTGGTATAAATAACATTATTGCTTAGATCCAGAACTCCCTACCCATCTAATTTGCTACAAGACTTTGGACTTCTCGAAATGCCTCAGAATCTCATTTGCGTATGGCTACGGAGATGTCTGGATTGTAGTCCCCATTCGGTCTGTTGTTGAAGCCACAGAACACGCAGATGGCCCACTAAGTTAGCAACTGATCGCCAAAAGACAACACGGGTGATCGCAGACGCGGCAGGATAGATCAAGTGGCTTAGTTGGGGTCAAGGTCACCAACCAGGAAATGCGAATCAGTTGGACTCGAGGGCTTCGAGCAACATCGGTCGATAACAACCGAACAGTTCGGTGACAGTGTGCAGTTGTGACCGCGGGAATGCGTTTTTGACTCTAAAAGATTACTTAAGTGGGGTTTTAATAGTAATCAACGTGCAACATATTCCCAAAATAATTCGGTTACTTCAAGATACCGGCTTTCGAATGAACTTTTTCCGGCCATCTGCAAAAATGATACTCTGTAAAAATGACTACTTAAATAGCATTAATTGTTCTTATTTATTTTCCATGCCCTTAGAAATTCAAATATATTTCATAGAAAACATGCATACTTCCTTTCCACTTTCTCCATATACTTCCTCTGCATGTAACCAATAGGGATTTCAAAGATACACACCTACTTTACCTGAAATACACTGATACTGACATTAAAACATTCATTCTTTTACTCGTTTGGTAGAAATCTACGTCTTCTTCAAATTTTATAACTTAAGGAAGCGTATAATTCGGTTTAAACAAACTTTTACAATTCCCGAATAATTTTGAACCCGACTTGCCTTTACATTTGCATTCAGGGTTTCCAAACTACAAGTAGCATATTTTCCATGGACAGAAAACCATACATTTCCATATGGTATTAAGTGGACACCATATGGGGTTCAAGAAATGTAGCAGTGGATCTGATCCATATTGTTAATTTTACAAACCGCATTGGTAAATGCGGCGATATGGCGATTTATGAACGGTCAGTTCACGGTATTCAAAAGTCCCACAATTATAAACTTTTTAAAACCGAATTATGTCCCTCCTTCGAGTATAAAATTAAAAGAAGACATAAGTTGCTACCGAATGGGCAAAAGAATGAATATTTTTATTCACGTTTTCCACGAAATATAATTGGGCTATTAGGGACATCGAAAATCAATGAGAAAAATTCATGCTACTTAAGTGGTCATTTTTTACAGAGTGTGGTTTTTGCATGCAACCGTAACGAAGTTCGTTCGAAAGCCGGCATCCTAAGGTAACTGAAATATTATCGAATTATGTTTCAGGTTGACTAGTTTTACAACTCTACTTAATTAATCCTTTCGAAACGGAAACGCATTTCGGAATTTCGGTTGACATTTCATGAGCTAGCCCACCTACTGTCAACTTTGCACCCTACAGCGGGCCACACGGGATTAATTCTGGACCAGCACGGGGCCCGATCCATGCCTAACACGCGTCATTGGGCTGGGTGGCCCTCCTTTGTGTTTCCTTTAACTCTTTCCACCATGCATTACATCCAAGAAGGACGACTGAGGTGGTTCGGGCATGTTCTTCGTCGTCCACCTCAAGAGCTCAGTGTTACTGCCCTCGATCCGGCACCGTTGCCAGATTGGAGGCGTCGAAGAGGGGGTCAGTTCAAAACCTGGCTCGACACTGTCCGTCAAGAAATGGAGGTGGTTCTTGGACCTTCGGGATTCGGTCTCCGTCGTTGGCGAAGGGAATGGGTTGAGCTGTCTAGATCTGCTGCCGCAGATCGTCACGCGTGGAGAGGTACAGTTCGGGACATCATCGAGGCCGGCTAGATCAGGCATGATCGCAGCCGTATCAAGTACAAGTACAAGTTTTTATTCCGGACAGGGGCAGTACGTTCTGCCCAAAAGGCTGCCAATAATGTCTGGAGACATGGGAGCGGATGCGTAAAAAATAGTCTATTATTGTTGTTTGCATTAAAGCACGAAGTATGTCCACTTTGCTCCCTACAACGGGCCATACGGGATTAACTCTAGACCAACACGGGGCCAGATAAATGTCTGAAACGCTTTATTGGACTGCCTAGTCCTAAAAAGAGCCGTAGTACGTCTGAGCTCAGACTCGCGCTGCGCCGACCACCTGCGTCCGATAACGTCTCCGGTTATCTTGACTATGTCATGACAACGAACCCGGATGGGTGGGGGGGGGAGAATAGGGTGCAGCAGACGCAGCGCAAGTCCATTATCACCCCAAGTGGCTGACAGTGAACTGTAGATCGTGCGCCGATGTGCGTGCTTGTGAAATCTAGTCAAGTACTGGTGACTGGGGGTTGTACCCAAGAGCGGAGAAACGAGAACGGAGATCAACTGAACATGACGTGAGGGATAACAGAAATGTGCGGCAGGAGACAGGCCCAGTTATTCGATGGTCAAGCACCGTTTCAGGATGGGACGCCATGGGATATCCAGCTGGATACCGTATCTACATATATTTGGAATTTTACTCAGAAAGACCGTTTTTGCCACCAACTGTCTTCTGTGTTTTCCTGAATTCCGTCAGCTTACTGTCCGGTGTTGTGTTGATGGTCAAACATTTACATGATATCAATGACTGGTATAACTGCTATGTAAATATCTGCATGTTTTTTTTCACAAGTCTATCTGTAAATAGGGTTTGCCAAGGCTCTGCCTCTATCCCTCATATATACTGAATTATACTGAATTACTGAATTACTACCATTCTTGACACGATCCACAGCATACCTTTCAGCAAATTGGGGTCCTTCACCCTACCGTTGCCATCTGTGGCCTTATCAGCATAAACTCGGGTCTTGGGTAGAACCCAAGAGAAGTAATCTTGCGGATTCAGAGCTGGCGAGTCTGGAGTCCACTATGTGTGTCCAGGCCATCCAATCTAGTCTTCGAGACTAATAGCCGGTCGATTCATCGTGATTCGAATGTGGTGGGCGGTGCATCCTCCAGTTGGAACTGTTGTGGTTAAATTAGTGGGTGTGTTTAAACCAGTACAGCCATTAGGCGGTAGTGACCAGGCCTGTGCTGACAACTGCGCCGCTGCCGTGGTAGATACGATAGACCAACACGGGGGCCATATCAGATCCGGGCAGGTGTTATCAGAATGTGCGCCATAGCAAACGCCAACATTGCGGGGTGCGGTGGCAGACCCAGTTGCCGGTTGAAGCTGAGCACATTGGGGTCCCTGTGGCCTTCCCGATTGTTGTTGGTTTAAATCCTGGTCATTTGCAGTGCGAACCAGGGGGTGTGTAGTGAAGCGCCAAGATGCGGGTTCGACCGTGCTATCCACCTGCGCCCTCCCCCCGCCTCAGGTCATCTTGGCTCTTTCTTGACACTGGGCCCAGATGGGGAGGAGGGAGTGCGGTAGGTGCTGTGCAAGTACGCCATCATTATTAACTAACTCACACACAAGTCAGCTTGGCTGCTTCACTTTACTGTGGAGCACACGATGGACATCGTCAGAAACGACGGTCGAACTATAGTGCTGACAACGCTGTGGATAAGATCGCTGGAACCGTAGCAACTGAACACGATCTCGAACTGACGGATCTGCTACGTCTTTTCAAAGCCTGTATTAGGCAAAAACCGATCTGAACTTTATACCACAAGACGAGTTGGTGCGCCTTGTGATTATTGATTTTTCTGCCGTCCTCGTGGTTTCCCTTGTGTGTTGTCCCTGGGGTTGCATGGTAGACGCATCAGTGGCTTATTCATTCGATAAGACTGTACCAAGGACCTAGGGAGACATGGCTGCTGCCGTGTGGAAGCTTCCCTATTGCAGGAATTGGCTGTTGGCTGCTTTACGATTACTTTTAGAGCCTGAACATCCTAATGACGCAACGTCTAGTATGCAGACGGGGTCGACGTGCCAGATGACATAACTGGCGTCAGAAAATCACGTTTATAATACGAACCGTTCGGAGGTTGAATCGTTCTGACCTAAAATAGCGGCCTCTCGAAAGTCAAAGTTGTGGTCGGACTCTCCAGTGTGCGTTGCCAGTGCGCCCTTACAAAGGGCCACTTGGGAGGTGCGTTGTACCAACACACGCGGGGGAGGGGGCAGGTCAGATTAGGGCACGGTGTACGTTCTTCGAGATGCGAACTCAAAACAAATGCCACACATGGGGACGTGGTGGCAGGTCCATGTGCAGACACGCACCCCCCAGCCACTTGAGTCAATCCATGAATCAGATGACCCATCGGCGAGACGAAAGAGAGAAGGGGGGGGGGGGAGGGAGGGAGGTCGATTATGGGACTCTGTCTCCACAGAATTCAATGCACAATCCTCACTGTAAACAATTTGGAGCGCTTGCAAAGCGCTAAAAGCCAAAGTATTGAAGAATGTAAAATGGCAGAATAAATCAGTCCTCCTCTCAGGATGGAGACTCAGACTGCATTGGCTGCGTCTTACAGTGTCCTCTTTGGCACTCCAACGCAGTTAGGCTTCGAGTAACCCTTTTCTTTTTGTGCGGAAGCTTGGCTCATCGTACGCTGGCCAAGTTTCTGGGGCACACGTTGACTGGCTGTTTAGCTTTGTCAGACAATGCGTCCGGCCCCGCTCTCGGTCTTCTTGACTCAGTACTGACACCTGTCCGAGATGCGTGAGGGAGGAGGGAGTGCGGTAGATGCGGCGCAAGTCTACTACCCGCATAAACTAAGTAACGTGCAAGTCGCCATCCCTACGTCCACCACGTCGTCACAGGGCACACGCTGGCGTCGTCGTCGTCGTCCTCGACGGTCGAACAGTTGTGCATTGCGAACTGAGCCCCGCTACTTGCACCGCAGATTTTTATGCGTTGTGACTGATCTGTCTTTTCGTTCGGTTCCTTCGGCGTATTTGCTGTCCTCTTGTTTCAGCAGAATGCAGAAGACTGTCGAAGGTTCCTCCATGGACAGTGGAACCTCCGGATGCATTGCACTGAGCTATTGTAGCCCGTTATTCAGGAGACATTTTGGGATGACGGCAGTGCACCCAACAGGCTGGCCACCACGCGGCCCTAACCGGTTCCCCCGTGTCTCCACACGAACCGGTCACTGACACATCTACCACGCAAGCGGACTAGCAAAACAGCGGGGAGAGACAAAGAGGACAGTAGAAAAACCGACGATCTCGAGAGCCATCTACAAGGAAAGTCTTAACAATCAGTTGGTTTACACCGGATGAAGGTTTTGACAGTGAGCAGCAGACCTCACTGATTGAAACTACAGCCAGCTTATGCATGTAGGTCCTAGTAGTCACCCGTTTCCTTCTTGTATTTAAATGTCCTCTGGACAACCGTGAGGATAACGGGAGATAAGGCAAGCTAACCGTGGACAAAGTAAGCCCTTAACACCCGTGACGAAGGCTTTTGCCCTAGAAGGCCAAATGAAAATGTTCATGGAACGCTAGGCGCTGAGACTACGCCCAGTATTATAGCACGCCAGGGCAGTCTGCGCCGTGAAGTTCCGTGCTAATGGACTTTGCGCCCGAACAGCCCAACCGGCCCCACATTCCGCCGTTTTTGTGGGAATGAAAGTTTTGAGGGGGGAGGGTGGTCT